>CAIGRN010052786.1:0-11602 GCA_903798345.1 Fraxinus anomala
TGTACAAGTCTAGTTTCGTGCCCATTACATGACACACCGACCATTTTACTAAAATCTAACATTTTTTGATGGACCCAACTTGACGGTCGATGTCTATCATCAGACCCGCTAATTTTCGCCAAACCCTCAACATACATGGGGTCATAATAGCATTCATCCTCGACCTCCACCTGAGCAACATTACCGTATGTCTCCCCTGTCTCGACTCCTCCAACCCACACTACCAAAGCATTATCATTCCTTGGATCCCCTTCCTTCGGAGACTTAGAAACTCTCCTACAATAGGTATTCACCACCCTAATTTCTGAGTCTGTCGGCCCTAGCTGTTCCTCAACAACCAAAGTTGGGCTAACACCCTCCAAAGTTTCGTGTTCGTGCTCACTAACCAACAATGATCCCTGTACAGAGTGAATTGTGCCCAACCCACCCTCATTTGGAGGGCAATTGATCGCTTCCAACAACTCCGAGTTCAGAATCGTAGAGTCCCTTACATCCCTATATGATTCCCCCATTTCGACCTTATTTCCATCACCGAAAGAATTTACCACTAAAATTTGTATGAGATTCGCCTGGAGGCTTATCTAAGCCCACCCCACATCTATGACAACACGTGTTCCTGGCCCCACTATAGACCTTTTTTCCACCGCCTCAAATAAGTCATCCAATTCTTTTTTCAATGCCTGAATGCAAGCCTGTAGTACTACATTAGGGTCATTCCCCTCATTCTCCACCCTTTTCTTGCACAACAATTCCCGTTGAACCACACTTTTTGATGTCCCAACATTTGCCGTCACATCGGCATAAGTCACCCCTGATCGCCTCCCATCATCAGCTATTCGATGTTTAGCCTTATCACGGGAAACAAGTGAATCAATAACTACTTGAAACACGCGTGAGATCGATGCCCATCCTTCTCCATTCGCACCTTCCGGCACCATTACAACTCATTTTCAACGCCTCTCCCCGTACTGAGCTATCATCAGAAACCTACCGCGCTTGTTCACACAACGTTGTGCCAAGAAAGCTCGCGGAGACTTATTAACTTAGCGACGAATTCCTCCAACCTATCGGCCATCCTTAACTTATCCATCATATTCTCCATCCAGACGGCACCATATCGACCCATGCAAATTGCACCCGTTATCTTCGAGCCCAATTCTGAAAGCTTAATAAATCCCGAATCCGTAACAGACACAACGAACTCCTTTGCCTCAACACGAAATCGTGAATTGAATACTTTGATACCCCCAGTGTAAGTCTGTTTCCCACTATTTTGAGCAAATAAACCAGCTGATGATGAAGCCAATGTTCGAAATGGCCTCGGACCAGCAAATTGGAACTGGGCAGATCTCTTAGACGGCGCGCCGGTCCACGAGCCGACAGATCAGCGCGCTCGTCGAGCGCCTGACCTGTTGGACTCGAAATCGCCTACACAAGCCCCTGGACCGGCGCGTTTGGTGGTAGGTTGACCGGAAGGGGCGAAATCGGAATCGGACAGCCATGAACCAAGTCCTTCTCCATCGCTGAAATTGTAGTGAATCTGTCACCTCCATGCGAGGTGTCATCGCGAGCTGTCGACTCGTCGCTGGAAGAAGCGACGTTCAGACCGGCACGCAGACGAGTCACGGTGCTAGGGTTTCCGTCGTCTGTCGATTTTCCGGATGCGTGGCTGAATATTTGTGGCGTGAGGCCGATAAGGTTAGGTGAGTTGGGTTTAGGGCCGGGATGGCTGGCTGAGTTGGGTGGCGGAGGGAGGTGTTTGGATGTGGCGGGATCTGCCATGTTACTGGTACAATACCAAGATGAATTGGATTACAAATTTTAACTAGAAATTAACAGAAACAACATAGAACTATGAACCGAAAAGAACATAATCTTAACTGACGCAAATAATTGGATTGCAACAGCTATGGCACACGACAAATGTTAAAAATGGAGGTATTTTAGAATACCTCTTTAAAAATTTTTGTAGGGTAAGTTAGGCTCACAGCAAACAAATGGTATACTCATGCACACAGAATGGATATAAATGTTATGATCCCATGTCTAGGATATTTTTTGTCTGAAGAAGATCAATTTTGAAAGAATTCTGGCAGCAGAAGTCCAAATTGAGCCTCATTGTTCGCTATTAAGACAATTTCCAACACCTTGGTTCTTTTTTTTTTTTTAATAACCGTAGATGTCCGGGCCAACTTGTGTGCACTTCGACTAATCTCAAGGGACCCTGAAGTTTACGGTCGAGTACTCACCTCAGTGACCTTGAGGGGACTCGAAAGGTGACCATTGGAGCAAACTCAATGACTGACCAATTGAGCAACCCCTCAAGGTTACCAACACATTGGTTCTCATTCTTTCCAAATTTGTGTAAAAAGCTCTATACAGTGTAGAAATTCTAAAATACAGCACAAGAAGCTCTGAAAAGTCCCAAGTGAAGTGCTGAGGTTCTTGAGATATATGGGCACTTAAAATAACTGGAACTTAGAAATTGAGGAATTGCCAAACGGAAATATAATTGTTGGCTAAATAGATATTTGGGCTTTAAGGCTTAGCTAATAGAACAATCAATAGATACAAGGCTAGGTTTATTTCAAAGGGTTACAATCAAATGTATTGTATAGACTATCGAGAGAATTTTGCGCTTTATATGCTGCATCACGACCAGTTTAAAAGAAATTATGGAAGCAATAAGGCTATGCAAGTTGAGGAACTTACTTTATGACCTAAAACAATCCCCATAGTTCTGGTTTGATTTACTGGAAGTAGGAATTTTAGGGTGCAAACCAGCATAGGTTTCCTTATTTGTTTCGACCTCAAACTCAGGTATTCTGAGACAAATGGCTGGTGGTCAAGTTTATTTACCTATCAAACACTCATCCATAGCTTTTTAGTGACTGTTGCGGGGTCAATTTATGCACTCTTTGAACAAGGACCGTATGAGGTACTGATCAAAATTCTAAGGTACTCATAAGAGGACTATGGAAAAAGGTTTGTTATTTAACTAGGGCCATCAACTACCTGTGGAGGCATTCCCTGATGTAGATTATGCAGGTTCCATAACTGACTCAACATCTACTTCTAGTTTCGGTACTATTCATGGCGGAAATCATTTGACATGGGGGAGTAAGAAACAAGTTGTAGTCTTAAGGCGCAGTGTTGAACCAAACTTAGAGTGGTAACTCATGGAATGCACAAGCTTATATGGTTGAAAAGATTGCTTGAGGAATTAAAGATGAAGAGTGAAAATCCTATGAGAAATGTTGAGATAACAAGGTTCCTATACATATAGCAAATAATCCTGATAGGACAAAGCAAATTGAAGTTGACAGACATTTTATAAATGAGAAGCTTGAAAATTGACTTATCTATATGCAACTTGTTCCAACGAAAGACCAGCTAGCATAAATTTTAATGAAAAGATTGTCATAAAATATCCCCCGAGTTGTGAGTCAGCAAGCTGGGTCTTACAACATCTAGGACCGAACTTGAGGGGACTTGTAAGAAATCAGATATATATGAATCTTTCGAAATAGAAGTTTGTATACTAGGAGCTGTTATTTTTGAGTTAGTCTCCTAATATTTCTTGACATCTTCGAAATCCCTGCTGTACACAATAATAGTTTAAAATAAAATTAATAAACCCTGATACATTTTTCCCCCAGATATATGAATTGTCCACCAAATAAAACTAACACTGCCCTGTCCCAAAGAGAAGGCATTCACTTGTAAACTCAGTTTCTATTTGTGCTGAAATAAGTTGCACCATCAGCTTTGACTCCAGTGATAGTGATACCAACAAATGTGCACCAGTATTTCAAATGTAAGTTATATTATCTTAATTCACGTCTATTACATTGAAGATGATTGTGCTAATTGTTGAAAAGATAACTCTTTATAAACCAATTTTACTGCATTCTTGATTTCCAATATCATTATATTTATCCATTATCCTGCAATCACACAGATGAATGAAGCATATAACTTACCCATGAAAAATTCAAACCAATAATTATTTTCAATAGCATCCTTGAATTGTTTGACCTTCGCTTCATCAAGTTCAAGCTCACAAATTGTAGCCCTATCCACAGGTTCTGTCAAAACCAAATATTCATTGTCATAATCTAGTAAAACTATGATATACACAGCAGACATGAACAAATCCACGTACACATACTTCGGAATTTTATGTCAATCAGGCTATCAATAAGCTCATTTCCACCCAGAACCTCACCGAGGCCACCCCATTTGTGAGCAGCATGACCATCTGGATGACAAAATGGAAGACTGTAATAATTATATGTTTCTTGTGGATTATTGTATGGCCCTACTTTATTTACCCAAAGGGTAACAGGGTCATTCTGTTGATACTGCATGAAAGAAGTAGAAGGGTGTTAAAGAAAGCATTTGACAATAGTAAAGTCTTAGACAAGAAAAATGCTCAAGCGTGCTGTATTAGGAAACATCTCAAACATGTTAAATAGACCTTTCCCTTAATTATTACTAAAAGTTGGACGCAGTACCACTTCTAAAAAATATTAATTTTCATCGGTGACAGAAGTATCATTTTTGAGATAGAGTGCTTATCTGTAAATTTATGAATTTAGATGATTAAAGTTAAATGTATTTCCAGTTTGTGTCGAAATAAGTGATCTTTGCACAAGCCCATATAGCAGTCAAAGACACGCTATCCCTTCTCAGTCAAATGTATTTCAAAATATCAAAATCGCCATTTTCTCATCAGCACCCACCCATAAGACATTTAAAAAAAAAAAAAAAGACATGTTTGAGCAGAATTAGATAGCATTAATCAAATAGGAAGTCATGCTACATGTTTGGGTATATAAAAAATAACATATTGGCAGGAATAAGAATCATTAAGAAAAAGTCAACTCATTAACAATAAAAATGGAAGGGTGAGAATATCTTAGGGAGAAAAGGCATAGTTCCAATTTTTCCAACTTTCCAGTGTTCTTAACACAGGGCCTAGTCATTAGCTCTTCAAATTCATTCATGTATGTTATTGTGGAATTTCCAAATTCAGCATATGATCTCTTTCCTGGTTATCATTCATTCAGTCACTCACAAAGCAACCCTACTTCGTCAATATAAAAGCAGAGAGGTAATATTATCGATATGTTTCAGCAGTGACAATCTCCATTTAAAATATGTAAGTTTGTACATAAGTTAATATTCTGTTAAATTTTCCATTGTAGAAATAGAAATCTTCTGATACAGTGTGGACGCCAAAAATTTCCTACATCCGCATCTGTTTCCATCACAGTACCATTAATCCCTTGTTAGTTGTTACATCTTTATTTGTTGCTACTTTATTGGACACTCCAATCTTTTATATAATAAAAATATACTTATTCTCAATGTATTCATACATATTCAAATCACATTATCCTGATAAACTGAGTGGTTTCTTTATATAAAAATTAAAATGTAATGACATAAATCAGCTACTCATCTTGCAACGGGTTGGCGAATATGGTTAGATTCATCACCCATATCCCCTCTCTCCTGTCCTGCCAGAGTACAATATAAAAGCATCTTGGTGTAAATGCTAATTGAATATGAACCCTCGCTCTTTGTGAACCCTTGCTCTTATCTCTTACCTCTACTTTTTCCATTTCAAATGTTCTAAACTGACGTTGCCGTGTAGAAATCTTGTTAATTAGATTGATTGATGTACCATATTTAAACTTTCCTTAGTTTGGTAGACTAATTAGTGCTAATTAGTTCTTTACTAATTTAGGAGATTATTTACCATCTTTACCTCCATTCATTGTATATAAATAGTGGGACAGAGGAATAAACAATTTATCAATTCACACAGTCATTCAAGTGTGTTATTCTCTTCATGCCGGACTTGAGCCATCTTAAGTCACAATATCGTCCATTTCATCATGTCAAAACATGTCCTAAGAAACATAGCCCACTCTGAACCCCAGCTCCAGGCCCCATAACGCCCCCACATACATACAAAGAGAGAGAGAGAGAGAGAGAGAGAGAGAGAGAGAGAGAGAGAGATTCTTTCACAGTATCAATTCCAAATTTGGTGTCAAGAAGCAGGTTGGTCGGATTCATGGCAGTTTAAAAACTGAAAAGCAAGAAACTGGACGGTCCATTATGTAGCAGTTGAACAGAGTCATTCAGGAAGCCACTTCACCACCATAATCAGCATCCTATGAGCTTATGGCAGAAAAGCGGCCAGCCAATGCTATGTGCGTTACACATAATTTATTGATATGCATACGTGAGTACGTGAAAAACACGAACATGATGAAAATGCTTGAGATTTGTACCGTAAATGTTAACCACAAAACAAGGTCTGAACCAAATTATAAATAAACGACGATGTAAAAAATAGTAAGAACAAATAAAAACAGATCTAAATAAACTGTGTACTTTTACATCAATTCAATGAATGCGAAGTGACAGCCAGCTAAAATTAGGGTTTTACAAATGAATTATTTTTGTTACCTTATGATCGTAATCAGAGGCGAGGGCAGGCTGGAGAAGCAGGAGTATGAGGAAGAATGCGATGAGAAAGAAGGATGATCGGACGGTGGACCGCATCTTTGTAGAGAATCGCCGTCGAGAATTTAGATCTACCAGTAGAGACAGCGTCGGGTCGTTTAATATACAGTGCTGAATTTTTGGATGAATCGTACACTTTTGAAATTTTGACGGAATTATCTACTTGTAAATAAAAATAAAAAAGACAAGGAATTACACTCTTCACTCACGTAGGGATAGGGGTGAGATTCACTTGAATAATATTTTTTTATTAAAGTGAATTTCACCTCATGTGGGAGGGATAGCAAAGTTGAAGTTTGACAGTCCCCTCCTATTGTGAGGGGATATTGTCAAACTTGATGTACAATAAGATTTATTTTTTTTGAATTGAGTTTTACTATATGTTAAACGACACCCTGTACAGTCCCTTGCAGTAGTATCCACGAATTTCTTCAGGTTGCGCCATCGGTACATAATGTACTCGTAGGGCGACGCCCCCTATTGGTGGGGACTCGTCGACAATAAGCTTCCTATCAATAGAGGGCATCGAGTGTTCATTATAGACATTTTTATGGATAATATACTCATAGCATTTTTCATTTTTTATAGGATGTGTACCTTTTTTGTGAGGTGTACATTGGGATCTACAAATAACAAAATCATTTTGAATTTTGGTTGAGATTGAGAATACACTTGAACTAGATTTGCCAAAAAGGTAAATGAATTTGCAGTCAACAAAATAATTTGTTACATGAACTCTTGGCCATTTTTTCAGGAAAAAAGTAGGGATATGAAAAAAGAGAGAGAGAGAGAGAGAGAGAATAAAAAATTTGTTACATGACCACTAAGCTTTTTTTTTTTTAATTAGGTCGTATAACAAAAGTTTCAAAATGTCCACGAATTGGATCAAACCCCTGTTTGAATCTAATTTTTGGAAGAATAAAAATTTTGGAATAGTGATTGATGGAAGAATGTGTGGTGAAAAAGTGATGAATTTTTTTTGATTTGTGTGTAATATTATTTTATTTGAAAAATGTGTGGTTGAAATGAAGAATTAAAATGAAAATGAAAATGAGAACGAGAAATTAATGGGTGTCAAACGATGGCCAAATTTGTATTGAGAAATGATTTGTTAGTGGACAATAAATATGGATGGCAATTTGAACCAATAAACCGAGCCCTGCTGAGCGTAGTCTCGACTGTCATGAGGAATTTTCGATCCGATTGTCTAGTTATTTATAAAAATTCAAAATTTATTTAAATTCACCTTGGCACATTTTTTAATACCAAAACCCGAATCAATTATCCTAGCACATTAATCCAATTCTCAAAATACCCTAATATAAACGGGATTAAATGGAGCAATAGATTTCCCGTCCACCTTAATCGGGGATAGGGTAAAATCTCCGACGAGGTGAGGATGGGGCAGCCCATTCCCATTTGTTTCATTGTCATCTCTAATTATAAAAATTCTAATAGTGGATGACGTGAACTCTAAACTTTGTAGAATAAAATAGTTTGATAGACTAAGAATTTATTTTACGAGTATTAAAAAGAATAATTGATTCCAGAGCCTGTAATGGAGATGCTATCTTCTAGTTTAAATTTTTGCACATGGCCATCTCCTCCTGATAGTTTGGAGGTAAATTACATGTCATTTTTCTTGTGTGTATATTGTAATTTTTTTTTTTTATACCCAGATGTCCACCTTTGACGACTAATTTTGGGGTCTGCGATCCTACCCCTCATCACACAGACCAAATAAACTACGGGATGTGCTCCAAACTTGCCAGAGTCCAAGAGCCCCCCCTCAATTGAACTGCCAACGTGTCGAGCGAGTCAAACTTATGTTGCATCTTACCTTTTAGGAGAACTCAGGTATCTTGTAATTTATTATCTATATGTTCGGGTGCTTGTCAAGCCCCCAGCTACTCACCCATGGTGCAGATGTCTACTGTTTAACAGTTACGTAAATTCCAACAATGAAATCCGTGTTATATATAGGGCTGTCAATGGATTGGACGAAATTAATGGGAGATAGATTTATGGTCTCAATCCGATAACCCGATTAAGATCCGAATCCGATAATCCGTTAACTAAATGAATCAAATATAAATATAGGTCAATCCGATCCGATTTGTTATAAATAATTGAGTCGGTAAAATATTTTATAACATATTATTTGTCACTAAAATAAATAAATTTAGAATAAAAAGGTAATCAAATTCAAAAGAATAAAAAAGTTGAAAATTTTATAATTATTAAACTTGTTTAAGAATTGGAAAATTTGAAAAAAAAAAAAAAAGAAGAAGAAGTTGATTTCAACCAATATTTTAAAAATCGACCCGAAAAAGAAAGAGGGGTCAAGGGTCAAAAAGTCGAACAGTGGTCGAATCGGTATCGAACTGGTTGTCAAATTGAATAAATAAATATACATATAAATGTAAAATATTATAAAAACAATAGATTTTTTTTAAACAAATTTTAGCTTACTAATTTAAGGTAAATAAATATCTATGTGTTTTTTAATTAAATTTATTATTGTAATTTATTTTACAACTTCAAAAACTAATAATTAATATGTAACAAATAATTTGATTTGTTAATGGAAATAATGAAATAAAATATTTATATTTAGAATTGAAATTCAATTTTATTTTATTCCACATCGAATGTCAATAGAAAACTAGAATGAGATATCCCCTTTAAAAATGAGCATCATGATGGTAGAAGTCATTATTGGGCTTGCTAGTAAAAATAGGTGAGCCTCAAATTAGTTCAATTTTTTTAAAGAACATAAAATCATTTTATTTTAAAAAATCGGATCGGATATCCGATAACATAACAAATCGGATATGGATTTAACAATCAAATATCCGTTGGATTATCGGACCAGATCGGATAATTTTCTTATGGAATCAGATATAGGCAGATCCGATCCATATTCAATCATTTTACAGCTCTAGTTATATATTGTAAGTATCTTGAAGTAATTTTATTTTGCATGGGAGCTTAGGATTGTTATTTATAGCACCCGGCTTATATGTAAAGGTGTTTTTAACTCAAGTGTGGTTAATTATATATCATTCAAATTGTCTCCAAAATATAATTGCTGCCCTACACGAGTCTTTCAAAACGCCTTCTTCTTTTTCCTACTCTACACTGTTTGAATGTTCCCTATGCATAGAGTGATGGTAAGACCAACCCTTGGAGGTTAAGTGGTACGTATGGCGGATCAACATATAGAGTTTAGCATAAGATCAACTTCTCAAGTTCTATAAACTACTGAGACTAGAATTTCCCTTTTTTACATAGACAATATGTCTATACGCCATAATTAGTAATTAGACATATTGTCTTCTTGAAAATTGGCTTTCCTTTTGTATTAGTCCTTGTGTTTCTATTGTGTTGAACTAAGGGAAACATAATTTCCTCTCAGCTTACGCACAACACATAAAGAGATTTTTCTCTAATCAACGTATACGAGATTGACAACCAAGTGACTTTTATGTTTACTTGCTGGCACAATATTCACACGTTAAAAACATAAAAATCAACTTAATTAAATACAAAATAAAGTAGGATGTTGGTGCGAGTGAGCACAACATTACTACTTTCGATCGCAATTTGATGTCTCCATATTATTAGATCAAACAAAACCTTTTGAACCATCTTCTTCTATTCAAAATGAATATGATGTCAAATTTTTCAACCAATAAGTAAATTTACTTTATTTAACTGGTATTTCATACTGATTCAGTTCCTTTTAGAATCGATACCAAAATTTACACCAAACATTACTATCAATAAAGTTTTGAAAATTACAAATTTAAACAATCAGCTTTTTTAGCTGAATAAGAAAGGGCACTGATGTTCTTTCTCGTTAGTGGCATAGGTGAATGTTAGTAAAATAAAAGGGGGACTTATTTGGACAAATGGTCCCCA
Source organism: Fraxinus anomala (assembly GCA_903798345.1). Lineage (NCBI taxonomy): Eukaryota > Viridiplantae > Streptophyta > Magnoliopsida > Lamiales > Oleaceae > Fraxinus > Fraxinus anomala. Next base: position 10,465 of record CAIGRN010052786.1, read on the forward strand.
ACGCATGGTCTTGCTTTGGGTTGAAGACTTATCGTTTTATTTTGGAAGGTGAGATCCTTATATGAACCTTTTAGTGTGAATAGTCCTTTCATTTAGATCTTGATAACTTTCTTCATTAAAAGGTCAATTTTTTTATCGAAACCCCTACTGTATCCATAATTTCAATTTTAGGCCCTACTATATCCGGTGGCGGCGCGTGCGGCGGCGCGTGGGGAATCCCGCGGAGGCGCTGGCGGCGAATCTGACGAAGGTTTCTTCAGACAGAATTTTTAATTTAATATTTCTAACATTCGTGTGTTGTTTGTTTTTCATTTAAGGTACTGCAGCGAAAGTTGGACGATTTTGCCCTTGGTGGGTCGGCGGTCGAAAATGCCATATACATTTACTGAATTACTTTAGGCCAAAATTACGGCCTTAAAGCAGTAAATTCGCATTCCTCGTAATTTACGGACTCAGATAGGTCCGTTCTGGTAAATTGGCTGAAACCTTTATATTGTCGCACTAGCAGATCATCATGTGGGGTGATCATTAGGATTGGGGGTTGTCATTATTTGGTAACCATTGCTTGTTGGTAGAGAACCTATGATTATTTGTCATTCTTTGTTTAATTTCTAAGTGAAATTACTTATTGTCTTTAGATTTATTTGTTGAACGTAGTTATCTCATATTATTTTAGACTTGAACCTTGACTCCTATTCTAGTTTCTTCCCTTGACCTAAGAACGCGATTCTCACGGAATCCTGGGGTTCTAGAATAGCGTATTATTGTGAAACCATATGAATCTTGTTACTTTGTGTAGTCTGTGTGACCTGTGACTTTTACATACTTGAGTTTGTGATCTGTGCATTTTTTGGTAAAATATTGACACATCACTTTGAGTTGGGTGTTCTTAATGGTAAATGAGATTTTTCAATCTGGCAACAAAAAATGAAAGGTATTCTTGTTCAACAAAATGTTTCTAAAGCTATTGATGATTCTTTTCCTGCAAACTTGACTGCTGACGAAAAAGAAAATTTGGATGAATTTGCTTATACTTCTATCATTTTACATTTGTCTGATGCTGTATTAAGAAAAGTTGGTAAATTAAAAACTGCTCAAGAACTTTGGGAAAAATTGGAGGAACTTTATGTGTCAAAGT
>CAIGRN010052806.1:2480-16493 GCA_903798345.1 Fraxinus anomala
GGGGGGGGGGGGGGGGGGGGGGGGGGGGGGGGGGGGGGGGGAGGAGAGAGAGAGAGAGAGAACATACTGGATTAAAGGGCAGATCAGGGACATCACTCTTCTGCTGTGACTGAGAAGTGTATGATGAAAGATCTGGTAATTTGAACCTGGATGGGATTGACTCGTTTCCTTTAGTAGTCATCTCATTCGAGGAGCCATTGATAGTAGGGAAGGAGAACTCAAGTCCTGGCCCTTTCTTGCACTGTCTTTGATATGATCTTGAAAATGTCCTGTGCACCGGCATCATTTGGTTAACATTAGGAGCACATAGTCCTAAAACTGGAATCGGATTGTCACTTAATGAGTTCACAGTGCTTGTGCCCTCTAAATGCTCATTTGACAGAGGAACTTCCGCAATGTTTTGGTCAACAGATATAACAGGAAGTTTCAGAAAAGCGTTGGGTTTCTGCTGTGATGTCTTCCCCAACTTCAAGGACGAGCCAATCTTGTTATCTGGTCCTGCTGTTGGAACACGATCTTTGAAGTCAATTGCTGAAAATTTCTCTTCGACAGGAATTGATGCAGTCAATTGAGTCTCTGCTTGAGCACTGGGTGGTGGCAGCTGAGAAATCGACTCTGGTCCAGATCGATGTGCAATGGGAGCAGATGATTTATTTGCATTTCTCTTAGCTAATCGTTCTTTCTGTCTAGCACGGAGTTTAGCACTGTTGAAAGATGAACAGATCAGCAACCTTAAAATATAAGTTTATACATTGGTGTTTTGAGCCCTATACATGTGTGCATATCAGGGTGCATCGTGTGTGCATAATGCGTGCATAGTGTGAGCATGCATCTGTCGTGCGTGAACTAAATCAGACTATCAGATCTTTCAAATGTCAAAGTAACAAGAACATAAGGGGGTTGATTTTTCTGAAATGAAACTCACTATTTTGATTTAAAAGCTCGTCCAGCCAAAGTGTACTCCCGTACAGGCTCTCCTTCTGGCTCTGGTTCCTCTTCTGCATCACTCTGTCATAACAAATATTAAGAATATCGCTGAGAATCAGCTAGATATAGTCTCAAAGCTACACAATTCAGTTTGTAGAACATCGAACAAATATCTTATGGAAGGTGAGGCTAAGGGACAATGGAAATAGAGAAGTGGCAGTCAGATAATTGGTACCTACTGACGCAACTAAAACAGAGATTTTCTATGTGCCCACCACTAGTTGGTTACAATAATCGAATCTTTATAAAGGAAAACCACTACACTAGAACAGAGAACTAGCAAGAGAAGCAACAGCTTAGCTTCATAGACAAATCAAGCTCAGGTTTAGAGTCACTGGAGCAAAGCAAATGCAGTGTCCAACAGGCACATCCGTGAAATCACAAATAAGCCCATATCAAATCCAATTTTAAACAAAGCATGGCCTGAGAGAAATTTTTAACATATGAGATCAGGAATATGTTGATGTCTAAGCAAATAAAGCATCTAAATGTAGCATTTTAAATGCAAAACTTTGATACAGATATTTAAAGAGTTTGGCCACATGCAGTAAAAACCAATAATTAACATGCATCTCTAACAGAGAGATAGAGGAACGAGGGAGGGAAGAAACCAGTACTTCACTCTGTGTTCCACTAGGGTGTGCCACGTATGCTTCTCTGTAAGAAACGACTTTTCTCTGACGTTTCCCTCGACCAAGAGCTGCTTCCTCTTTACATTGATATTTCTCCCATCTGCAAATCAAAATGAGCAGGTTGCATAATTGAAAAGACTCAATGCTTTCTTATGTTTATTACAGGCTGATGAATCCCATACTCTTACAAAATAGATTTCAATCTGATGTATAGGCTTTTTTTGGAAGGTTTTTTTTTCTCCCCTTGTTCTTGTTCTATAAGGATATTTGCCAATTTTCTACCATCATGCGAATCTTTCTTCTAGGTTCAGTAACATCAGGTTCTTAATTATCAGATGCGGGACCTTAAAGCTGCTTCAAGTCTTAACTCTTACCTAACTCGCAGAAGCCTGTCCCATTCATTTTCTTCATTATTGCAAACCAAATTATCATCCTTCTTTTCAGAACTCTGTGCACACGTCTCACTAGTTGCTTCAGGAAACGATGCTGTTTCATCTTTGTCTTCCGTTGGTTCATCATTCAATTCTGGGCACTGATTGAAAGGATAAGGTAGGGAAAAGAGTGAGATATTGAGGAAGTATCAAGTTGAGTTAGTGGACATTGTTTGAAACGATCTACTAAAGAAAACCTGTTCAATTTGAAGAGGATGAAGTAATTCAAGATCTATATAGAAAAATCTGGGATGTATTGTCCCAAAAATTTAGTTAAGAATAAATGAAACTTTTTTTTTCGAGAAAAATATAAGCATTGAATCTATGTTGTGCTAAAAGTTGAAGGCCGTGTAATCAATAGTAAAATAACACCAGAGATGCTGATACCTTCACTAAACCAAGCATGTCATTCTATTCTTGACTCTGCAGGGTCCGGTGAATCAGATTCAAGGTTTGAGCGGTCAGGCAAATAAATGTGAAGAGGAGGGAGTAATTTATAATCCATACTAGAAAAATATGGGAAGGATTGCCCCTAAAATTCAGTTAAGAATAGAGGAACTTCTTCTTCTTTTTTTTCAAGAAAAAAAATAAACATTGAATCTATGATGTGCTAAAAGTGGAAGGACGTGTAATCAATAGTAATATAATGGCAGAGATGCTGATACCTTCACTGAACCAAGCATGTCATTCTCTAATTCTGACTCAGCAGTATCCGGTGAATCAGATTCAAGGTTTGAGCGGTCAAGCAATTTCAAAATCGAATTTTCATCCCACACAATCTTGTTACTAATATCTGTACATTTATCTTGGTAGAAATCCCCAAGGCCACCAGTCCTCTTATGCTTAGTCTCTACCTCTGTAATTATTTTATCGTTATTGATGTGCTTCTCACCATCTTTTCCAGGCAAGCTAGAAAATTCATTAAAAATTTCTTTGGTTCCCCATCTTAGGATACTTTCCACCTCCTTTGGCGACCCAGACTTGGTCACAAAAAGTTGATCAAGCATAAGTTTCTTCTTTGTCAGCTGCAAGATGCGCTCTTCAACACTAGCACGCACAAAAAACCTATATACGAGAAGTCTGTTCGATTGTCCAATTCGATGTGCCCGATTCATGGCTTGGATATCTGCATGTGGGTTGTAGTCAGAATCGTAGATAATGACAGTGTCGGCAGTAGCCAGGTTGATACCAAGACCACAAGATCGTGTTGATAGAAGGAAGACAAATCGGCTCTTATCTTGGTTAAATCGTGCAATTGCTTCTTGACGAACTGTTACAGAAACAGAACCATCAACTCTCTCATATGTCTCTGGCCCAAATTCAATGTTCAAATAATCCTCAAGGATATCAAGTAACTTGGTCGACTGTGAAAATATAAGGACTCTATGACCTTCTTTATATAAAATCGTAAGCATAGAATGCAGCAGAGTCAGTTTGGCTGAAGCCTTAATCCGCATTTCATGAAGGAATTCCTCGGATCCAGTATCAGGCTCGGTGCCTGGTATGAGATAAGGATGGTTGCAAATGTTCCTCAATTGCGCCACAACATTTAACATCGATTTAACTGGTTCTCCGTTCCCTATATTGCGTAATATCTGATAGTTCTTTGTAAGCACTGACCGATAGTATTCTGCCTGTATAGATGACAACTCAACAGGAACCATTCTTTCAGTCTTAGGGGGGATATTCTTCATGGTATCCTTTTTAAGCCTACGAAGCATGTGCGGAGAAACATGTTTCTTTAGTTCCTCAATCTTTTCTGCAGTTGTGAGATCATTAAACTTCTCCTCAAATGAAGAGAGAGAAGGAAATGAATCTGGCAGCAAAAAGTTTAGCAGATTATACAGCTCCCCTATGTTGTTTTGAAGAGGAGTGCCAGTCAACAATACACGTTGTTGGAATGAACATGTATTTAGCAACCCAAAAAGTATGCTCCTCGCATTTTTCAAACGATGCCCCTCGTCAACCACAAGAACTTCCCAAGGAACTCCACGAAGATAAGATGAGTCCGCAATAACCATTTCATAAGTAGTAAGAAGAACATTGAACCTGTAAGCAGATGTTTTTGTACTTGACGAACAAGGATCACTGGCATTCCATTCGTATTGGCGAATTATGGTTCTAGCCCTTGCACTCCCATGATATTCCACGACATTGAGGTTAGGAGCCCACTGTGCAAACTCTGCCATCCAGTTAGGCATTGTGGATAAAGGAACCAAAACTAGACAAGGTAGTGTAGCTTTAAACTCAAAATATAGTGATGATATAAACGCACAAGCTGATACTGTTTTCCCGAGTCCCATTTCATCAGCAAGTATGACATTTTTTGAGTTATTCCAGCATTCCCGCAACCAATTTAATGCTTCAAGCTGATGTGGAAACAAAGAACCTCCTACTAGCTCCTTAGGCTGCTCAGTGAGAGTAATTACCTCACTTTGTCGGGAGTCACCCTTCCTCCGCAGTGCATCATGTTTAGCACCATCATTCTGTATAGATTGGCGTTCAAACTGATAGAACAAATCAACCAAGTGCAGTGAGTTAGCAATTACAGGTTCATCCAATTTTTCCCAAGTGCATTCATCATAAGGAACAGCTGTCCACTTTACATACACTTCAGTAGAACCGTCTTCAGAGGACCGAACATCAATCACTCGCTGAGGAACCTTCCACCGTTTGTTACAGAAATTCGTTGTTGATGTCCCGTATTTTGCCTTATAATTGTCCAGCTTCCTTTTAGCCAGAACTTTCAGTTCAGATTCAGGAACCCAACTGTTATGGATATGAGATTTTCCCATCCACTTGACCAAGAAGTCATATGACACAGTCAATCCATTATTGAATCCAGATTCAGTCGTGCAGGACTCATTAACTTTCTTTTCAGGAGAACCATTCATTCTCATCTCTGTTTCAACCTCATTTGAGCTTCCAATCTCATCAGAGATGTGTGTTCGATGGTTTCCTTCTTTACATTCTTTGGTCACTGATCTTCGGTACACTTGTAGCTTTTCTGTCATTATATCATCTTTTATGTTCTTTCCCACATCAGAACAGCCAGCGACATCCTTAGATCCCCAGACAGAGTTTCCTCCACCAACCACATATGAGGGCATTTCCCATTCGGGACTTAGACCAGATAGTTTGATTTGATCTTCTACTACTACTGAATCCTCAGAAGGCAGGTCATTTTCATCCATGACAAGGATGTTACGAGAAGAATTTGCATGATCACTTTGCACTCTACAACCCAAAACTCGATCAACCTGCAGTTCAAAAATAGAAAATATGTAAGCTACGGAAAATATGTAAACTCAATCAACCTGCAGTTGCAATATGAAGACTACATTCTCCTCTTCCCCCTCCCTTACTTTCAGAAGCAAAGAGCTCTACAAAATGCAGAATTTAGATACTTGAGGAAAAGTACTTATTGTCAGAAATTAGAAAGCAACCACAAAGAAAAAGACTGTGATATATTGGAACCTAGATCGTACTTACAAGATGATTGGGTGTCAGAAAATAATATATTATAAGACTTCTCCCAAAGCATCAATCTCATGGACCGTTCCAATATCCTTTAAAATTATTACAGTCCCAGTTCAAATCAATAATCAGTCTATTCTTCTTACTATATCTAAGTGGATATTTGCTAGCAATAAATTTTGTCATCATTGATCATCGAGATATCTGGTGCAGACACACACCTTTGAAATTCTATCTGAACATTAGAGAAGTAAGGGACAGGTCAGGGGCTATTAATTATTTGAATCTTAGTGTAAAACTACAGCCTATCGACCTCAGTTCTTTCAGCTGGTCACAGTGACCCACTGAAGGGAGAGGACAACGCAGAAGTAGGTGTTGGGTTTAGGTCAGTCCAGAAATTAAATGAATTGATTTTAACAGGTATGTTTTCAAACATCAGATGACGAAGAAATATACCTGGCAAAAGGAAAATTACTTAGACTTGAATAAGCAACAAAAGAAAAGAGACCATGTCAGAAGGAAAATACATACCTTGTCATTTAGTTGGATACCAACAGTATCTTTCTCAACTTCCTTTTTTGATGAAGCCTCTTTTGCAACTTCCTTTCTTGATGGAGTCGTACAAGCCCTTTGGTCAACTATTTTATTTTTTCCTTGTGTTTTGGAAGTGCTTGAATGTTTAGCCTTCGCTTTTGACACACCCTTACTCGGATGATCTGCAGCAGATTTGACCTTGTTAGTCTTGTGCTTCTTTTCACTAGCATGGGTGGAAACCTTATACTTTCTTTTTCTAACTTCCCGCATGGCAGCTTCCAATGCGACTTCAAATTCATCAATGTGTTCATTTTTATGAGACACATTGGCCATTCTCCCAGAAGCATCCTCATTTGTATTTAAATTTCGTATCTTCAATAATGACAACATTTCCTTAGCAGGAGCACTAGACTTCTCCTCCGAAATATGTGTCATAGACACATCCAGATGACAGGGTTCTGTACAGGGGGATACATGACTGGAGGAACAGTCCACCTTTTCAACTGATTGGGCGGAAGAAAATGAGGAAAATTTTCTGTTGTCTGAAGATCTTCTTATCTCAAGAATGGAGCTTTCGAAGACCTCTGTTACCTTATTAGTTCGAGATGATTCCTTTTCAGTTTTTGACCTTTGAACGATAAGTTCTGTCCCTGCTCGTTCTGAGACTGGATCCAGATTCATAGGCTCTAAAGATGTACTTTTCTGACAACAGTTTGGGCATTCCCACTTCCCTGGTGGAACATGCTAGAGATAACAAAATGAATAAAAAAGATTGTGTTAAAGCATGAAAACAAACAAATAGAATGATTGGGAAACATGTTATCCTTAATTATCAATAAGCTAAACATACCTTCAGAGGAGGATTCAAACACTGAAGATGATAGGTTTGGGGACAGCTTTCACAACAAAGCAAATTTCCCCCAAGATTACAGACCATACATTCGAAATAATACTGGAGAAAGAAGCCAAGCACAAGTCATGGACAGCTCATAGGGCTTATGTCACTATTCTAGCATTAATGTTCAAATACTTTATCGGTTCACAGGTTCTAACATCGCTATTCCAGAGCAAAAGTTCAAATATTTATTGATCAATTTGTCGTTTCGCAAAAGACGAAATGTACAATAAATAGATGTACCGATTTCTTTGCCAAGAAGAACTGTGTGGGGTTGCAATTCACGCATGCATAGCTTCTTTTTGAAAACATTTTTCTTGTCATATTGAATAAACCTCTCATGTATACTTCACATTCTTCTCTTCATGAGATTTGTTCCAACCACAAGATATGAAAGAAAAGAATAAGATAGCTCACCCCATCATCTCCTATTCTTTTTCCAGGATGATCTAGAGCATCATCGTCTTTTGGGTCACATTTTGATGACATGGATGGTGAAGGTTCTTCTACAGGTTTGGACTTGTTTTCTCTGCCACTGGATTTATCTGTACCATCAGGAAGTGTTCTTTGCTTTCGTTTTAAGACCCAGTTTCCATTAAGCATTTTACTAGTTGTTGAACTGTGCCCTTCATTGGTAGACATCAAGTAGTGCACTTATGAACTGTAATGAAGAAAAGAATGTTGTGTCAAAAACAAAATCTAGCATTTTTGACATCTACACTTTTTCTTTGAAGAAAAGTTGAGGAGACAAGCCCAGAAATAGAAAGGCATACAGTACTTAATCTAATCTGTTACTGCATCAAAATCAGATTCAGTACTTGGGAAAAAAATGAATGCATTGTAAGCAGCAAAATGTTGTGCCCAATTATGTAACTTTGATTGCCTCTTTTAGGCATGCTGAAATACAAGTAAGAAATTTAGGTAAAAGTATGCATCATATTTGAACAAAACCTGCACCCCACATATGCTTGAACCACATTTATTTATTCCTTTCTTTTAAGTAACCAAAGAAGCAAATATAAAATTTGATTTCTAGATGAATGTTGATTGAACATAAAATACAAAAGTACGTTACCATACTTGGTATTTCTACATAACAACAAACCTTCATAAATTGCACAATTCTATTTAAGACTTTAGCTACAAACTATGAACAATTAAAAGTATATAAATATTTAGAAGGGCTTTCATTTCTTGATGTCCATGGCCTCTGATGAATTTAGCAGATTTTTCAGACAATCAACGATGAATCTCCAGTGTGCACAGTACAATATTATGAGCTTAGATTTTAAACCACTGAATAAATGGGAAACAAATCAATCAAGAAACAAAGCAGCGGTCCTTTCACCATGGATGTCTCAATCCAAAAACAATTGACAAGAAAAGCATGCAGCATGCCTCCATTACATTATTAAACCAATATCAACATAAGCAAAATTTATGAAGTGCGGGTCAAACTAGTCCAATGTGTTAGCAGATTAAAAAACGCAAAGACGATCTAATGTGATTCTCAGAGCAAAATAAGGAGCAGTCTCTACATGCAACACATATTAGCACGGATAAGACCTGAAATTGATTTATTAGAAACCAGTACCATGTCTAGAAATGGTTATTTTGAAAATTATGTTACGAAAAGCATGACATCAGAAAAAATGGATTTTCAAATGAAGGAAACGTCAGAAAACAAGACCGTTACTGATTATTAGAAAGAACTGATCCACAAAGGGTTTTCGTAATGAAACTTATATTTACTTGACAGTCACGCAAGGATAGCACTAGGGTTCAAATAATTAGAAAGTGCACCATTTATCTAGAATGCTAAGAACAGCACATCATCTTTTTGTCTTTTTCTTTGGCGGCGTAGTCACCGAGAGTATACATCTTATTCTAACTAATTGATGCATTTTCTTAAGTAAGTATTCAGAAGCAATAAATATGTTATTGTAACTATTCGACGTTTAAGTAAGCTTGAAAAGCCTTGCAATAACTAAATAGAATGGTAAACTTGTATTTCACCACAGATTCCTTATGCTCTGTGTGCGGTATACCTTCTCTAACTTATTTCTCCTAATCTTATATGCTCTTCTCTATCTTTTCTATAAGTGGCGCAGATCTTATATATGCTCTTCTTTATCTTTTCCCTTTTTCAGATCGGTTGCTTCAGGTGTTATATCTTAGCAAGCTAAATTCTCAACACAAGCCATGGGATTTTAAAACCTACATTAATTTATACCCAAATATCCGAAGACTTTAGCCGCCAGTAATAAATTATGGCATTCTTAAATTCCAAATGCAAGACAGCATCAAGAATTTGAAAGCATATAACCAACCAAGCAAAGCTAAAACATAATTACCTCATTAACCATAATTTAAACATGATTGTAAAATAATCTCCCAATCTTAATTCAGACAAAAAAAAAAAAAAAAAATCAGCAAAAACATATACTAAAAAGCTTAAGGTGCAATGTTGAATTGAATCATAAAAGATTGAAGCAAAACATATTAACTCCAATCAAAGCGAGAAAACAAGACCAAAACCTATTTAATCGCACAAACAACATCAAAACTTCAATTCATCCACCACAATCAAGCATTGCCCACATCAGAATGAACAGAAAAACATTCAAGAATTAGCTGAAATCAGCTCAAGAATCAGCTCAAATTCATCCACAACAATCAACCACTTGAAATATGCACAAACAACAGTACCCCATATTGAAATTAGCTCATGCCAGCCTTGATTATGGATCAAACCAAAAATAAATAAATAAATAAATATTCAATCTTGCTCAAGTTTTTTTTTGTATATAAACTGATAGTATACCTCATGCGGTGGGTTGAAGACAAATGAATGAATAGGGGCGGACAATTGAATAAAATAAGCAGCGGTAGAGAGAGAAAGTGAGTGAAGCATTACAATCGTATACGGATTTGCCGGGGTCATAGACACTTTGGGTGTTACACGCATTGACATGGCAGCAAGCGGTGTAATGTCGTGGGCATGTATATCCCAGTGTCACCAGGTGGTAGCATGCCACGTGGCACCCTGGATGCATGTCCCCATCTCTCTCTCGTCGTGCTTTCTTCATCTTTTTTCCTGCTTTTTCTTTGCTTTGGTTCAGTCTAAAAATCTTCTCTTCTCTTCTTGCAATGCAGAGACTCTCAGGTTACTGGGCTTGATTGATTCTTCCATATATGTATATAATGCAGAATATTTTATTCTATTTCTTAGCCATATCTTTCTCTTTCTAGACTGTACATATTTATATTGTATCTATATTTGCACGTTGTAATTATATTACCGCCATTGAGTTTGATTTTCAATTTTGATACTAATCCAGGGCTCAGAAGAGTAGTTTTTACTTTACAGGCAATCTTCTTTTTCTGTTCATTAATTCTTTGTTATGTATAATTATATGCAAACACTTCAAATCTTTAATCTTCCATAGGCATAGATTTGAAGGAAAATTGAGAGCATGGAAAATTTACTATTTTAATGTGAAATAAATTTTTACCTCAATTACTATTTTGGTAAAAAATTTAAAGGGGGTGGGTAAGATATTTGCTATTGTAAAGAGTGAAAATGACAGATTATATTCTCTTTTTGGGACAAAACTGAGCTCAATCCTCTTTTCGGTTGGGTTCGTGAAATAATAGTAAAAGGTTTTAAAGGAAAAAAATTATGTTATCCAAATCCAATATTTACCTCACTCCCCATTGTAATTTATACCTTTTTGGTAATGGCACGTGAGTAATTATTTTATCCTAATATAGTTTTTCATTAAACAAATACTTAAATACATTCATAATTCAATTACACATCAAAACAACTTGAATATTTCATTGATAAGAACAAGAAAAAACTAGTTTTCTAATATTGTTTTTTTTTTTTTTATTTTTTTTTTTTTTTTTGTTCACGAAAAAAAATGATATTGATTGCTAATGGTAACTATGATGAAAATATCACGGTAAGTTGAGGTCGACCTGGCGTAGGGGAATAAAAAGTGCATGGTCTTGCGACTGGATGTGATATAGAAAAAAAGATGCTTTGATTGCTAACCAATCAAATGCTTTATCTCCTATCTCACCTATGGGATGAATGCGTATACAAGACGCGCTTACAAGTTGAGTTCTCAAGAAGGCGACAAGGTAAATATCGAGTGAGCGGATAAGACAATGGCAATCTTCCTTGTCCTTCCATAATAAGGACAACAATATACGTTGCAATAGTTATATTACAAAGAATAAGATCTACTTTCTTCCTTCCGAGAATCTAGGAACTAGAGGGATGCTCAACTTATTTATACGTAAGAAGTTGGTGGCTACGCTAGCATAGAAAACCTCTATATTAACCCACATTATTTTTACTAATACTTCAGTAAATGTTGTGTAAATCATTAGCCCCTATTTATTAGGGATTAAAATCTAGATTACAATTTAAATCAAAGTCAACGATTAATTTTAATTACGTATTTTATTAACTTTTTAATCACATATTTCATTATTTTTTATCAAAATATACTATAAATTTGAATTTTTGATTTACGTGTAATATTATTTTATGGGAGAATGTTTGATTGAAAATAAGTTTTTGAAAAAATAAGGGTTAGGGGCAATGTACTTTTCTTTTCAACTCATCATCTTTACCCCCAAGTAATCCTACGTTTGATTTAGGGGAAAATATTTGACAAAAAAGAGTTAATTCACAAATGGTTGTTGAAGTTCAATTGAATTTTCAAATTGGTCGTTATAATAAATTTTGACCCATTTAGTCACTGAAGTTAAACTTTATTACATTATTGGTTACTCTATTAGTAACATCCGCTCCAGATTCGACATAGCTCTATAATTCCATTAAACCTTGACAATGCCTAATGGTGGTTGTGGCCATGCCGTAGAATTAGAGATGTTAAAAAAAAAAAAAAATCATTCTTAAAATAAAAACTTCTGGCTCCTTAAACTCAATCCTATTTTTCGTCATCAATAAACAGTAAAAAAATTACGGCAAAACTAAAGGCCTAAAGAGGATGTCAATTGAAAAGAATTGATCACTTTAACCATCGTTAGTCCACATAGAGGTTTAAAGGCTACTACATCGGATATAACATTAATTAGGCTGGCAACGTTCGGTTATTTAATATTATTTAAATATGGTGACTAAATAGGTCAAAAAATACTTCTAAGACCAATTCTAAATTTTTCTTGAACTTTAGTGACCATTCATGAAATTAACTCATGAAAAAACTGCTAGTTAGACCTGGACTTGAAAACCAGCCAACCCGAACCAACTCGAGTCAGTTTGGGTCGATTTGACTTAGTTAATTGATTTGGTTTGGTTTATTCTAAACAAAATCGTGATGGGTTGGTTCGACCATGGTTTAAAATCTCAAACCGCTGGTTAACCGACCCAACCCATTTACACATGTTTCCCTTTTTTTCTTTTTGAAAAAAAAATCAAAATAAAAAACTAAACGATGTTCTCTTGAGAGTGGAGGTGTCCAAATTGACTCCTTGAGTAGTCTTGTTGAATAATATATAAAGACTTTGTTTTATAAAGATACTTTCAAGGAAACATTGATATTATTTTATGTCATTTATAAACATTGTCTTCTGCTTCGATTGGTAGATCCTATTTTTCAGTTAATTTTTTCTATATAGCAAGTTTTACTTGTAATAAGTTCGCCTTCTGAAAATACAGGTTGAGATAATGATTATGGCCTTACGGTTATCTATTAATTACAATATTTAATCTTTTTAATTACATGCTATGTTATGATTCGTTAATAACAAGCTCACAGCTTACATGTGAAAATGCAGGTTGAGATAATGAATTTTATTCTTTGAATATTGAAATTCTAAAGCTATTTTTAGTTGATATAGGTTGTAACTCAAATAAAAAAATGTATAAATAAAAAACAAAGGTATATTTAATCTAAGTGAGCTCAAAACTCGAGACAATTTTTTTTTTTAAAAATTCAGTTTTGACAAAAGTTCAAACCGACTAACAAAACCTTTGCTTTGGGTTGGTTTGGTTTAAAAGCTAGATTGGATCGATTTGGGTGAAATTCACCCAAACCGACTAATTTGATTTTGGTTTCGGGTTGGGATCGTAACAAATTCAAACCAAACCACGCTCAGGCCTACTATCGGTAAAAGTCAACGATTTTTGAAAATTTTACAACCTTTAAAGTGAAAACTTCTCTCACTTTTTAAAAATTGCATAGGTAAATTGTTTAACGCTAGGCCATGAATAAATTTATTAATTTCCTTCAATCCCCAATTTGATTTACTATATTAGCAATAACATTGAGTGAAACTTAGAATTTGATTTTTTTACATCTTTCTAAAATTTCATAAATTACACTTTTCGACATGTGTAGTGAGAAAATACTACAAATGTGACATGAAATATAATCGTTAGAGTTTAGATTCTTTAAAACGTGGAGATTATAAAAAATCGACAAATAAGAGAACATAGAATGTATGAAACATATTTAGCCCATGTTTAATAGGCTTTATTTCAAAAATTTTAATACTCATTTTTAACTATTCATTTACACAATAAAAAATTTTACACGTAAATTCAGAAATTCTTCCAATTTTTTAAGTACACATTTTCTAAAAAAAAAAAATCAAAATTCAATATATTGTTTTTGCCAAATAATGGCCAACAATTAGAAAGGTTAGCAATAAAGACAAACGTGCCATTAGAACTCCAATTCAAATTGCATCTCTCTTGATTGAAAGTCAGCAGTAGATGGCATCATAATAAGTTGCAAAAATATCAAAAAGACCTGTCTATAATGTAAACCAAGGCCACCAAAATACTCTCATCGTACACGCGCTCTACTCATAAGAGTCTCAAGTCCAAGTTTCGCAAAGTTTATAATTGTAATTCACACATTCTTTAAGATTAACAATTTTTACTATTTCTTAATCACACGTTTCTTGAAACTCACTAATTATAAGTGATATAGGATGACATCAGTAATTATTCGAATAGCCAACGAGGTGAGAATAACTTGATATAATGGAATCAATAATTATTCATGATGGA
>CAIGRN010052810.1:0-10856 GCA_903798345.1 Fraxinus anomala
ATCTCAAAGCAGCTAGACAATTTCGAACGTCGGATGACCTCGGCACAATTTCGAACGTCGGATGACCTCGGCACAATTTCGAACGACGAATGACCTCGGTAGAATCTCGAACGAACAAAACTCAAAAGAGGCACGAGAAATCAAGTCCAGGCATTACATAAATGAACATGCATCGACTTGAGGGGCTATTGTCACCCTCCCCACCGGTTCGTCCTAAATCTGAGGTACCAAAAGATGCCACGTTGGCAGAAGTGACACGTCGGCAGACGCCACAATTTCAGGTTGAAACGGTCGGGCCACGTGGGATTAATTGATAGAGGGGGTCGGACGTGAGGTGGCAGCTTTGTACAGTGAAACAGCCGAAGTCGTCANATTGGCAGGGGAGGTCGGACAGGAAGAGGTGGCAGCCTCGTTACTTATTGAATCAGCCGAAGTTGCCAAGCTTTCCGAGGTCCCGAAGCGGTATTCCCTCCCAGCTCAATGAGGACCTCGATTCAGAGTAGACCTCGTCCCACCTCGAGTCCGACGTTGTTCCCCATAACGGATCCGGAGATCTTTCAGAGTTGATTGATTTGACGCCCGCGTAAAAGCCTGTGGATGTGACGTTCTGCCATAAGAAAGGCGGCTGACCCCTTGTCCGAACAATTAATGAAAGAATAGACAGCGATGTGATGTCTAAATCCGAATAGATGAGGCCACGTGGATACGATCCAATGGTAAATTCCTCAATCTTCTAAGCTATAAATAGCAAATTTTGTAAATTTAGAGGAGAGAGGTGAAAAAGAAAAGAAAAGGGGATAAGAAAGGCAATACTCAAAATTCTCTCAAAAAATTGAATATATACATTGTTTGAAGAATATTTATTTTTGGTTCTTCTATTTTGCGATCAAGCTCCGACCTCCTTTTATATCGAACAAATATCATTGATACGGTTCTTGTACGGTCGATACGATAGGCAACTGCTGATAACCCGACCAAATTCCGTCCTCGACTAAGACACGTGTTGCAAATCCTGTATCGACAATTTGCGATCAAGCTCCGACCTCCTTTTATATCGAACAAATATCATTGATACGGTTCTTGTACGGTCGATACGATAGGCAACTGCTGATAACCCGACCAAATTCCGTTCTGGACTAAGACACGTGTTGCAAATCCTGTATCGACACCTGTTGAGTTCATTTTTTGAGGTCAACATTAATCATTACCAAAATGAAAAGGTGAAATTGTTAATTATTGTATGAAACATAATCCAGACTTATCCATTCATCTTTTTGCTGTCAATCTAGATTTAAATGACTGAAATATTAATAATATAACCATTGCTTTTATAATCATAGATTATACTCTCTAATCTTACTTTGATGATATTTTAATTATAAAACTTATGGTTTCTGTTCTACTTTATATATAACAAGAAGATATTATTATATATTGTGCTACCGATTTACTTTGGGCTGGAATTTGTCACCCTATGAGAGTAACAAAGCAAGAATATATTTAAGCCACTAAGTCAGTGTAAATATTTGTTTCAATGATTCGATATGACTCGAGAGATGAACTTAACTGTCGAAAGCACTCTCATACTTAAGTTTCAATGATTCAATGAGACTCGGGGGATTGCAAGGATAGTGTTGCTTGTCACTTGAGCCCAAAAAGGAATGAAACGAGGCCCGGTGTAGGTGAGGAATGCCTCTTTGTGTATTGACGAAAGGTAACCTTCTATTTTTGACAAGAGGCTAATAGTTTTGTGCATTTAAGAGAGATATTTCGGTTTTAGTTTCTCTGAGAATTCGTTCTATAATCTGAATTTTTGTCTTGAGTTTGAGGTTGTGCTAGTGAATTGCACAATGGGAGGCTAGGTGTTAGCAGCAGTCACTAATTCTTCCGGACTTCGATCGAAAAATCTCGTGTTTTTGTATATTTTTATTTTTTAAATGTTTTTCTAGTGCTAGTAGAGAGCCGATCTGGGCCCTACAAATGTGACTCAGGGGATGAACGTGATAATCGAAAGCGCTACAGTACTTCAAGATAAGAGGAAGTGTTAATTGAACCCTGCTGGAGCAAGTGGGATCAAAGAAGAATTGGACAATCACCCCAAGACAGTCAAAACCCATTGTCTAAAAGAGCCTGAAGAGGCAATCCATGGACTTTGGCTAGTTTTGATTTCTAACTCAAAATCTAGCTCAACTGTTGACTGGTAGACTTCAAAACTTTCGAGCATATTTAGCATAATATGCTCTTTAGAATCGTGACTTGAGTGATTCAAGGTTTAAGATAATGTAATTCAAATGAACGGTCATACAAAGTGTACATATGAAACCGTCCAACTAAAAAAATTTATAGTGACTAAATCTCTTTGTAACTTTTAAGTCAACCACGTAAGTTCTTAAAAACAAACAAATTAATTCAAGTCTTAGTTTGGTAAAATTTATATTAAATAAATTGTCAAACTTTATTTTCAACCGCACATTAAAATGGACCAAAATTAATATTTGCTTGATTACCTAGAGATAAGGATGGCAAAAAAGCTCGTCGACTCGGGCTCGGTCGAAAAGCTCGAGCCGGGCCCGGCTTGGGCTCGGTCCAGGTCCATTGAGCCGAAGCTCGGGTTGAACCCTATTTTGGGGCATCGGCTCGAGCCTGAGCCGGCCCTTGGCTTGTCATCGGCCCATGAGCTGAGTAATATAAAAAAAAAAATACTTTTTTTATTTTTATTTTTGTTTTTAAGTTTAAATGCATTTTTTATATATATTAATATTTAGTTATTATTTATAACGCGTATAAATTGCACAAATTTTAAATACATAATATAAAAATATAGATTTATAACGAATTTAAGAAAAAAAGAGCCGGCTCGGCCCACTAATGCTCGAGCCGAAAGCTCGGGCCGAACCTCATTTTTTTGGCAGAGTTTTTGCTCGGCTCGATTTGGACCCAAAAAAGTTCGGACCTGTTTTGTTCTAGTCGAGCTCGAGCTTTTAATTTCGGCTCGTGACTCGATTCAGTTCAACTCGATTTGACTTGACTTGCCTTCACTTGTTGAAATGAGTACTTAGGGATAAAATTTTGGTCAATGTCTGCTCATCGGATGGATTAAAAAACCAATTATTCAGTGAATGTCAGGCAAGTAAAGTGCAGTGCCTCTTGTTCAACTAGGCTCGTTTTGTTGACTTTTTTGGTTTCCATTCTGCCCCTTCTATAGTAGCTGTCCATTTTTTTATTTTTTATTTTATTTCTTCATTAGGGTGGTTGAGTGGGTGGGCGTGGGGGAGTGGGGGTGGTAACTTTGTTGACAAAATTCAGGAAAGGAGAGCCAGTATTATTTATTATTATACAGTTGTGACTTGTGAGAGAGAGGACAAAGGTAATTAATTTTATTTTGACCTGCAATGTTGAGTCCTTGGGATAATTTAAACACCTAGCTATGACAGTCTAGCAAAAGCCTCTCTGTCAAGAAATAATCATTTTATATATGAACACACAATTTTTACGTATTGTTTAATCACTTATTCTCTAAAAAATAAAAATTATTTTTCACAAAATCTATTCTCAAATAATTACATCAAACACACTATTACTTAAATTTAAAAAGATGTTACTTTTAAACTTTTTTTTATCAATTATAATAATTTTGAAAGTTATTTTAAAAATAAGTATTTATCAACTTGCCAAAACAACTTGACCAATTGATTTGAATTCTGAACCTACCTCCCACTTGTTATTGTCTTTATGTGCACATTTAATAAATAGTTGCAGAGAGAGATCAAAAATTAGCTAGACAAGTCTTCTATGTACAGCTTACTCTTTTACCGTACACAAATTTTTCATTTATCAAACTATTTTCTAATGCAAGATCCCATTAGAATTTACAGGGTTTATCTTAGTTTAATTCTCTTTAGTCGACCCTATACTTCCATGTATTTACTAGTACGATAAAATTGACATTATTGAACGATTCCATTTGCTACAACAACAATATCGTCTTTAGCCAT
The DNA here is from genome assembly GCA_903798345.1 of Fraxinus anomala. Lineage (NCBI taxonomy): Eukaryota > Viridiplantae > Streptophyta > Magnoliopsida > Lamiales > Oleaceae > Fraxinus > Fraxinus anomala. The sequence goes on from CAIGRN010052810.1 coordinate 3,996, forward strand.
GTCGACGAAAATCAAAAGTCTCTGTAAATTTGCATGGTTTCCTTATTTTCTATCCGTACTCTTTGAAGAGTATAAAATCATAAAATAGTAAACGCTTCTTTTCTTTTTCCAATTTGACATTAGAATAATTCCAAGTGGACATTCTTTACTAATTAGTTATCTGCAATTATTCTGCTACAGCTAGCCCCCACCCCACCAGGAACACGACTTCACTGATATTTTACCGGGTGTCCTTATCCCCACAATCGCATTTGGAATACACGTCTTTCAAGCCATTTCAAACATGCAGCAAGTATAATGGCTTCAAGGCTTGTCAATTATTGATTCTCGATTCATTTTCTCTATCCCCTTTTATTACTTAGGAAAAAGCATGGACACCTTATCTTGATCATATTATAACATTTTCTTCTGCCGAAAACGTCGACTTATCTCGGATTTGGCTCTTCATTTCCTGCTCCAGTCGAACCATGTTCTGCTCACGCCTCGTGCTAGTTTCTCTAACGATAGTAATTTGCTCGGTGAATCTTGGCCGCTCCGCGACTTTGGCCCCTGATGAAGGTACAATACAATATTCTGTTGGTTCTTGCTTCTTCTTTTCTTTTTCTTGGAAGAAAGTAGTCACTTTTTATCATAAAATTTTTGCAGTGGATGCATTGAAGCAAATAGGAAAGACATTAGGGAAGAACTGGAATTTTGATTTGGATCCTTGCAGCGAAGGAGGGAATTGGAATAACCCTAATGCACCTAAAGGATCTGAGAATGCAGTAACCTGCAACTGCACCTTTGTTAATAACACCATTTGCCATGTAGTCACCATGTAAGTGTATATTAATTTCTTCTCAACGCATAATCATATTAAAGGATTAAAGCTCGTGGATCCCATTAGATGTGTAGTGAAAAAAAAGGATAAAAGTTAGGAATCCAATTAAATCTGCGATTAAAAATATCCTTAATGCGTTTAAGCATTTAAGATCAAATTTGAAAAAAACTTTTTTTTCCCCTCTTTATAAGTAGTCTTTTTAAATATATTTTCGTACTTCGAGTATTTCTACGTGTCCAATGTTTGAGTTCACACTAGTTGAGTTTTCTTGTATCAATGTGACATCTCATTTTAGGTCGAGTTGAATTCTTTAGATTTACAAAAGAATATTGTAAAATCTTTGAAGTCCAAGCATTGTGATCGTACAGAAATTTAAAGTTAACGAAATAATAAGTTTCTTATTTGTTATTCACAGTAATGACAATTTTACGTTTTAAAAAGAAAATAATAATTTGTCCTACACTATTAGCACTCTCAATTCCACCGCGACATTTTTCCGCCAACTTAAAGTAATTAAATATTGGAAGAAAAATTATGAATGCACATTTAGAAGTTATTAATATCGAGCCAATGCATGAAACTAGGCGAACTCTTCTGCAGCCTTTTAGAATTTTTCTTTGTATAAGCTGCGATTCATTGACATATGAAATGAAATAATTCGATGAAAGAAAACTTTTGCAAATACATCTTGTAAGTCATTTTGCAATTTTTTTCTTACAGAGGCCTCAGTTTCAACAAACTAAGTGGACCAATTCCTGATAATTTTATGGGTCTGTCAAACGCGGATTATGTGTAAGGATTTCAATTAGCAAGCCTTCATAGCCAATTTTCATTTCATTTGATCCAATTTCTTAAAGAAGAATTAATAAATAAATTTGAAACAAAGACCAATGTCGCAGCCTGAGACGGCCTTGCAAGCTTCAATTCCACTTAATAGGCTAACACTATGCTACATGAGAGTCAAATTTACACCGGTAAGCATGCAAGGGACTAAAATGGACACTTTTAAGCTAGCTATGGAAATAGCTTATCCTTTCTGGTATAGAAACTGGAAATCCTTTTTGACCTCTACCTGACTTCATTTCCTTTAGTCTTCAAGACGGTAGTGGTGGGAGGGTAGGGACGTGGGTTCTTAATTTCATGAGATATCTCATTTCATTTTAGCTTACCTTGTTAAATTGAAGTTTCTCCCAGATTTGAGTTGTCAAAGATAGTATTTTTCCACTTTGTTATTCGACTCAATGCTCTTGGTAATTTAAAGAATTAAAAGTCCTTGTGGAACCTGTTCATCTTGTGGAGATTAAACACCGAACATTTCTTTTGGTCAAGATACTCTGCATTCAAACTACTATCAGAAAATTAGAGTTAATGTTATTTTTATGCTCTGCTAATACATGTTCTTCATTTTGCCAGTTATCTAACTGGGAACTCCCTAACTGGTCCATTGCCTCCTTGGATGTTAAAAGATGGAGAATTCATGTGAGTCGATCTCTTTTTACCTTTCTTACTAATAACTTCAAACTACATTGTGATGCTTATCTATAGATACGGTAGTCACATCCTTCAAATAATGTCAACCATCATGTGAGGCTACTATCATAGTGATTCAGTCGTACCTTGTGTATGATTATCTCAGTCGTACCTCGTGTATGGTTAATCTTTTTTTTGGATAACTTGGTTGGTTTGGCTTGATTTCCATCCCGAATTAGCATTTTTCTTTGCCTTCGGAAGAGATGTGCATAATGAATTCTCCTATATATTTGCCTTGTTGCTACTATCATTTATCAATGGTTACAGTTACTGTATGTAGTCATAGTATTTAGTTAATAGAATTCCCGTTAAAAGAAAAACAGAACCTACCCAACTCTTACTTTGGTCCTTGAGTTCAGAATCCCTAACCTTAAGAAAGCTTTGAGATTCTGCAGTACCAAGTTGGTTTATAGTTCCTGGAATTCTGTGAAAGGTAAATTTAGTTGGACCATAGAAGCAATCGTGAAGAATGGGCTTAGAGTTTTGCCTGTCTGCTGTATTAAGGTAAAGAAAGGGTAATAGTAATCATAGAGAAAACAAACTCAACTAACGAAATTCCGTCAACAAGTCCTGAAATTTGTACTTAAATTCCTTTTATCTGCTTGTTCAGATCGTTCGCGACAGTGTTCTTGATTGTATAATTTTCATAAAATTAAAGTGCAAGACAAATACACACCATAATTGACTATCTTTTTGATTTTTATCTAGTGATGTATCCTACAACAACCTCACATCTGAAAGCACGCCCTCAAATTGTCAACAGCTTAAACTGTAAGATCACTTTCACTATTCTCGGAATTATAATTTGATTCTTTTCCAATCTTCCACATTTTAGTAACACTGCACCCCTTTTTGCAGGAACTTGTTCGAAAGCTCAAAGGGAAATACAACGTGAGTTTCTATGATTCTTTCATGCTTCGTTTCCTATGATTTCTCAGTCTTTCCTTTTCATATATATCATGTTTCAATATGATCTGACCCTGACTAGTTCTAACACTACATTATTTTCCCAGTGGTATCACATCTTGTTCAAGGAGCTTTCACTGCGAGAAAAGTAAGTTAAAGTTCACTTCTACTGGATTGCCTAACCCATGTCTTTAAGGTTGGCCACTTTGTTTTGATTGTATTCATCTTCCCTCCAAACACCCAACAACCCCTCATAATTCAAATGTGGTGTGAAGATAACCACTTATATAAAAAGAAATTAAAAAAAAAAAAACTATATAAAAGAAATAAAAAAATAATTGGTTAAACCCAATCATTTCTCTCGACCTATTCTTCCCAATGCCACCACTATCGACAAACTCGTTATCCATTCGTACCATCGCAATCATCGTCCCTAAAATCCCCACAACAACCTACACCCAACTACTATTTTCTACATATTCATCTGGAAGGGGGTGGAGGTGAAAGTCTTCATCAGTTGAGATCTTGAATATAATAATCGTTTTTTATTTTTATTTTTATTTTTAAAATTTTTCTAGTTCTTTTGATTATGTAAGTTACACATTATCACTTAACTGGGTCAATTACGATGGTGCACGTCGATAACAAAAAGGTTAGGGACAGCGTTGTCAAGAAATAAAGGTTAAAAGTGAAAGGAAGATAAAGATTGAGGATGGTGAGGGACAATTTTTCTTCATCGTTTGTGAAAAAAGTTGGTCAACCATGAACCACCCACACGGCTCACTCTACAACCACCGTTATTGCCACCCAATTCACGCCAAAAGTTCCGTACGTTCTTGCACAGAACTGTCAAAACACTGAAAAACAACACATTAATTGTGAATAAGTCTGAATATTAATCAAATCCCTGAAAAAATCTGCCCCCATTCTCACTCGCTCCATGTCAAAATCAGTTCTATTCACCCTATCCGTCAATGGCTCAACCACCACCTCCTCCGCCGCCGCCGCCCACTATTTCCGCCACCACTAGCTCCGTACTTTCTTCCTCTTCCGATACGACTTCCCCCAGACCCTATCTCGTACCGTCAGTCCTCTCTTCTTTACGTGAAATTTGTGGAATCAGCTGGTGCTAGGGTCATTCCTCTTATCTACAATGAACCCCGGAAGATTCTAGATGAAGTAAAACCCCTCTTCTTCTTGAACTATTTTTTGAACCTGCTTGATTAATATTATTTGATGGGCAATAGTACTTCATTAGTATCTGTTAACAAGACTCTTAGTAGCTTCTTATTTCTTCCTTTTAGTTTTCAGAAAACTAAAAGGAAGAAATAAGAATTAACTAATAGTCTTTTTAACAGTATTAGTGTTGCTGAGATAGTAAGAAAAAGTAAATGTGTGTTCGTTACAGTTCCTATTGCAATATTTCAACAATGATATTATATAGCCAAAGAACTCATCAATCAAATTGTATTGCATGAAGAAATCAATTTCATATTTAGCCCTTGTTTGGTATAGATTAAATCAATTTTTTCGTAGATTTTGATAAAAGTTGATGAAATATGTGATTGAAAGTTATCCCATGAAATATGTGGTTAAAATTAATTTGTTGATATTGTAATTTAAAATTTTAATTTAATTTTAATCTACATCAACTAGGGCTTGATGCATTTCAGTTCACCATTTTTCCCCATGCACAAAGTCAAAGACTTTTCCATTTGGAGCCAAAATATTTTACCATGGCAATGTCTTTATCCATTTCAAATACAGATATTTGGGTACGTCTAGAGTCTAGACCATTTGCATGACATATATTTTATACACAACTGAGAGCAAGAAATTAAAAACCCAATGAATTGAGGCTGGGAGTTCACTATATGTCTCGGTTAGAGCTCTATTGAAACAGAATAAGCCCTTTACACTAATATCAATCAAGAAATCAAGCGTTACAAGAGTTTGTTATCTATTTACAACCAAGAACACCTTCTAGATATTAATACATTTGTTAGAATACGGTAACCCGAATTCTCATGTTTGGCCTGATCCGGTCCGAAAAAACTCGTGGATGTATGTGGTGAAACCAAAGTTATGAGAATTTTTGGAGGTCTATACGACAATGTATGTTAGGGTTTCATTGTATTATACTTTGTTGTAGCCATCAAAACATCGATCTCATGTATTCATTTTTTACATAATGGATTTCTCCTCCTATGTCCATAGCTTTTCGCGTCTTGATTTTTCACGTAAATTTATGTGTTCTAGTTTTTATTTTTCTATTGCCTATTCTTGCTTTTATGTAAGAACATTACACCAAAGCTCAAAGAACTATTCTCTAATAAGATACAATTCCTCAAGAACAGATTGTTATCAAAATTCTAGCCCCAAATCGAAACCTTCTCAAGGTAATACCAATTAATGTTCCTCTACAATAATTGATAATAACCCAAGACTATACAAGTTTCTCTCAACTTTGATCTCAAAATCACTAAATTACACAAAGAAGTGAAAAGCAGGGAGAGATAGTTCAAGTCTGTCACGAAGACAATTTAAGGGGGATATCTTCATGTAGACAATGTTGCCAAATAATAAATTTTCAGCAAGATTGGGCCCAAGACAAGTAAGACGAGGAAACGCATGACCATTGATGATGGATAAGAAGTTCCTACAAGATCACTCCTATTACATTAATAATCGGACAATGTTGTTCAGTTCACATTATCAAATTCGTCACATTAATTATGTTTTATTATGGATAAAATTAAACAAAGTAATATTAAATTGCATTAGCGAGGTAAAAAAAAATGTAGAATAAAAGTAAAGCAGCATATTAAATTTCATTGACATTTTCATCCGTGCTCGTCTTAATATTGCGCTACAATGCCTTATCCAAGCTATAATAAGTTTGACTAATCATAAAATTAATAAAAAATAGCCTCCATTATGTTACTAATAATTCTTCGAGAAAATTAAACTCTTGATACCAATTTATTGTTTTAGATCAAATTAATTTGAAACTTTTCATTTTAGTTCTCCAATAAATTTTAATTGACATAAACCATCTGAAGTCTCAATTAAATTATACGCACACCCTCGTGTCATGCGAATTTATTTTTTCTTAATTGTTTAAAAAATAAAATTTTCATTCTTCCCCTCTTTTCGACGTACTCAATGTGCACAACTTTTCTACCAAATTATTGATTTTTCCATAGCTTTGCATAGTAACGTAATTAACATTTTCATTACTCTGTTATTTCAAGCATTGCAACTCCACTTGTTGCCCATAAATTTGAGGTGAGCGTACAGAACATATACCATATATGTTATTTGAAGAAATAATTAAATTGAGTTGGTTGAGTAGTAAAAGATGTAAAATTTACGTGGAAAGTCGACGATTTGCAATTTTCATTAAATTTTAACTAATTGTTGGAATAATAAAACCAAGAGTTTTATTTTATTTTTCTATGCATTAGTATTGGAAGTTATTTTAGTCGTGCATTGTATATACCTTTCTTTTTCTTGGGAAGAAGACATTGATTTTTGTGTCTTGTTAAAATGAGTTTTGATTAAAAAGTAAAAATAAATTAAATTAAATTAAATTAAACTTACGC
>CAIGRN010052811.1:0-13678 GCA_903798345.1 Fraxinus anomala
TTAACTACCACTAAGATTATTGCTACCCATTACGAGACTGATCTACCCGAGATTGCAGTAGCTCTACTTCTATAGATAAATAGGATACTCTCCAGCAGAAAAAGTCCAACTAACACCAAGAGTTTCACCACCTATAACAGATTGAAGTACCCAAGATTGGATTCCCTATCAATAAAAGGTCAGTTTACAAAATCTTCTGTCTAATGACATTATACTAAGAAACATCATTGCTAATAGCAATGCGATCCATAAGGAATATCGTGATAACAGTAGCAATTAAATACTACTTCTGTCATGTAATAATCAAGAAGCTTCCATATCAGCTAAAATCTGCTAAAGAAGGCCAGAATTAAAACTAACTTCATAAGATTTCCAAATAACTCATCTTAACTCACATAGAAATTCCACATAAGCTATATCTCAAACATTACGACAAGTGAAGACTCCAGATCAGCTAGCAAACATAGCTATAAGCAAACCGGAATTTAAACTACACTTAAAAGCAAATAAAAAGTGAGGCAAACTCTAATCCTCGAGAAGTACTACTTATTATAAACTAAGCAAAATAAGCACGGTAAAATACTGGTATTCAAGCAATTCAACCAGCTCCAATATGCCAGTGACATCTTGCAAAAGCCACCTACCCTGCACCAGAAATGGGAAAGCATTGATGGCAAAAACCTCCAAACAAGGATAGATGGAATCAAGTAGAAAAATCACTGCTGCTGAGCCTGTCTAGTTGGAGCACTGCCATATCCACCACCATACCCAGCTTGGCTACCATGAGGTCCATTTGATTGTTGCCCATAGTTAACAGAAGTTTGTGAAGGGTCAGATCGCCAGCCTGAGTTACCATAACCGAAATTACCACCAGCATCACTATAGCCACCTCCCACATAACCCCCAGGACCTGCTTGCAGCTCTCCTGCAGGTGCACTACCATTTGGGCCACTTCCTGTACGCCCACCGACAGCCCCATAAGCAGCAGCTTGGTTCCCGTAAGTTCCATCATTGCCACCATATCCACCATAACCATAACCTTGATTACCATATCCAGGAGCTCCGCTTGATGACTGACCAGTAGTTAACCCACCACTTACAAGGCCACCACCAGCACTAGGATTAGGGCTACCCCATTGAGAATTTCCATAGCTCATATTTCCATATCCAGAGGGAGCCTGTGAACCCCATGAACTTCTTTGGGCATTTGGAGCATTAGGATTTCCGTAGCCTGATCCAGCAGTCCCATAATTTCCATAGCCACCATAACCCATGCCATTATTTCCAGGACCATACGCATAACCGGAAGTATTATACCCAGATGGACCATAAGGTGGATACCCACCTCCAGCATTTTGAGATTGCATGTACCTGGAGGAATCCATTCGACTATCTCCAACAGAAGAACCATACCCCTGATAACCTCCAACACTGCCGCCACCTGTCCCACCACCCATGGAACGGCCACTCCCACCAGGATTGGCATCTTTAGGAAGAGCACGCTTGACTTCCACTTGCTTACCATTTAGATCATGATAAGTCTTGTGCAATACCCTATCTACTGCATCCTCAGAATCAAATGAAATAAACCCAAATCCACGAGGTCTGTTTGTCTGCTGGTCATACATTATCACTACATCAGTTACAGTGCCATAAGCTTCAAAATAATCACGGAATCCATCTTCAGAAAGAGGTGGTGGCAGTCCCCCAACAAATATCTTCTTGGTCCTAGTATTCCCAACACCTCCAAAGTTTCTAGATGTATTAGGGTTTCCACCTTTTGAAACTTGTTGTTCCTCTCTTGATAAGGCTCTCTTTGCCTCGACCTATTAGGATTTAGGACAAAAACTGTCTTCTGGTCATGATTAAGGATAAAAAATGACAAACATACAATATAATTCTAAATTTCAAATAAATGCAGAATGGGATTGAAATCAAAATCACATTCAGGTATAAATTTCTCATGTGGAGATATTACATTAAATTATCAATAAAGCGAGAAATTTAAAAATTTCATAGGGTAAACATATTCAGTTGGAGAAAAGTACTATTTCTATCTGTGACATGGACCTAACATGGGTGCCGGTAGCCAGTAGAAACACAAGAACACAGAACAGAAAGTCATATGGCCCAAAAAATAATCAGTTTGATGCTACTCAACATCTTAGCAACAAATAGAAAGCGATGCTTACACAATCAGAGATTAAATAACAAGTCTACCCCCGAAAAAGAAACCATAGTCCAAACAACTAACCCCAATGCATAATGAGAACAATGATACAGAATCGGAATCTGGAAGGTATGCAAGGATACGAATTTGCAAAGCTACTTGAGTTCCAAGTTTTGAACTTCTAACTCTATATGTGTGCACGGTCACACTTGTATGACCACTATTTTTGTATGTGTGCACGTCTTTGCCTGCACCCACCTGTGCATGGAGGCTGATGCTTAGAAGATTGATTTGGAGTTGGGGTTAACTTCTACCATGATAGGTTTCTAAATCTAGTATGGGTGAGTGAAAGAAAGAGTGTTGGTATGAGACTGGGATGGGTCGAGAAGAAAGTGTGGTGTGCACATTGGAAGAAGCTGCAGAGAGGAAGTATTTTCTAATCTACCTCATTGTTCTTATTCTCTTTCCTGGTTATATTTTTTTCATCTTTAATAAAAAGTTATATGTACTTAAAATAAGAAAAAAAATTACTCCATTATATTATCCAGAGGTATAATGCTCAAGTGTAGATAACTTTGATTCCAATTTCAATTCAAACCAAATAACATTTTTACAATTTTGATTTCAAATCCTTTTTGCACCCCATGGCGTTGGGGTATTTTTCATTTCAAATCTATTTCCAAGGATAATCCATTTTGATTTCGATGGTGAACTAAACGACAATTAGTATCATGATCATACAAGAAAAAGCTTGGGATGTTTATATCTACAAAACAAGTAAATAAGACTAACATTAAAGGCCAAACATAAACAACGCATTATAGAATGATAGGAGCATGGGCTATATTCATATATATGAAGATGGCATAAAAAATGAAAGATTACTATTTTATATTTCAGAAAGATGAAAAACTCGAGTACTGATATCAAGGCTTAAACCAAAAACCCTGTATCGTTCTGTATGTAAAGGTACATAGTATTAACATGATAACACCCACAACAGCCATAAATAATTGCAAGGAGCATGGATACCCATTATAAGCTAGCAAAATCACACAACAATAGCAAACAGCAGACCACCAATTATTAAAAGATTTATATGTGAGAGAGACCTAAATTGAGGCCAAATTTTCCAAGAAAATAAAAGGGCTATATTCATAATATCAGCAATCATTAAAAACATTTTACAAAAGCTAACAGAGATTGAGGTGCCATATTAGAATTGCAAAGCTTATAGCCTTCAAAAATCTCATAAAAAATCACTTGACTAGATCAGATATCCACGTCAAATGAAGACCACAACAGAAATAATATCCAGCTAATTATTTGAAATCGTACAAAAAATAACAAAACCCCATAAGCATGAATGCGCAGAGGCAAAAAATGAAATGACGAACCAGTAAAAATCGAAGAAAATAAGACATATCCAGATACCTAAATGACTAAAGCAACACAAATACAAGCAAAACCAGCCATGCCAAAAAAAACCTAGATGCTATAATGAATTCAAAAGAAGCCCCAAATGTAAAGCAAAATACACAAAAATGACGAAAAAAAATTTATCTCACCGTGCGGCCATCAATAACATGTCTCTCTTGAAGAACCCTGTCAAGAATGTTTGGATCTGCAAATACAACAAACCCGAATCCTCTGGGTTTGCCAGTGATCTTATCTCTCATCACCACAGTCTGCAAAACCTCACCATAGCCTTGGAAATACTCCTTAAGCTTTTCTTCATTTGTCTCCCATGATATCCCTCCAATAAAAAGCTTTCCTTGATCTGAATCCATGTATAAATATATGTATATGTATGTATATGTTGAGCGATTCTCTCACTCTCCGTGTGAAAATATAGAGGGTTTGAGAGAGTGCGCGTGCAGACGGCGGACCTGAGTCGTGAGGGAGAAAATTTTTATGTGTGTAGTTCTAATGAATCAAGGGTTTGGATTTGGTGGGGGACATACGGATTGGGAATTGACGGTTGAGATTGATGGGTGGATATTTTAGGTGAGGAGAGGTGTACGATGTATAGTTATGGAGTTCAATAATAATTTGCATACAGATAGATAATGTATAAAAAAAAGAAAGTGGATAAGTGTATTTTTTTTCTTTTACCAAGAACGCTAGTTGCACAAATATAACTGGGAAGTCCGTTTGATAGATATTAAAATCGGATTAAAATTAAAAAATTAGTCGTTATTGTCTTTTATTAGACGAGTATGACCCAATAACGATTATATTTTTAATTTTAATTGACTTTTAATCTCTACCAAACGAGCTCATGTGTTACCAAAATTTAGTTCATTTATATGAAAAACGATTTTTAATATGGATGGATTTTATGATGTCAAATGTGTAGTTATCAACCAATATTGTCAATAAAGATTGTACATATAACATGATTCTTTTTTATTTGGTTGAAGAAATTTCAACCCAATTATGGCCCTGTTTGAGTCACATTTTTTTTTATTCTCATTCTTCTACTCATTTTCAATCACACATTTTTCAATAAAATAATATTTTTCATCACATCAATAACTTTTAATTATTTTTCAATCACGTATTCTCAATCACATCAACAGTAAAAATGCATTCTTTTTCCAAAAATGTGAACCAACTAGGAGTTATATTTCACCACATTATATGCATGTAAACAATTATGTAAATCATTATATACATATAACACAATCGATTTTGTTATTACTCTTTTTTTTTGGTATAATTTGAGTTACCGAACTCGAGATCCACAGTACTCCGCCCTGTATGGGTGACTTTATTTTTTAAAATTCAAATATTAAATGAAACTTTGTAAGCTCAAATTCGAATTTATTACCAAGTTCATTAGTTCAAAATTACTTTATAATTTACAAAAAAAAAAAACAAAAAAACAAAAGATTAAGAGCAAGAGCAAGGACGGGGAGATAAATTTCTTGGTGGGAAAAGAGAGCCTTACCCTGCCTCTTTGCCATCCTTAGGTAGGTTGACATGGCCCTAACTGCTTGCTGACTCGATAAGCCAATTTGTGATAGTTCAAATTCATGGACAGTTCAACTCGCTTTTTATGCGAACTTGTGGCTTGAGTCTAGATTTTGCCTACACAAATTGAGTAGAGTAGACCCGAGCTTAATCCTTAAAGCTCATGGACTTCGCAGTCGACTTGCAGTGTGGACTCGTGAGTGTTATCTCATTACGTATTTTTCAAAATATGTATAAAAGAAGTTGAAAAGTGCATAAGCTAGGCCAACTTGGCTCTGCGCAGCCCATTGATACCCGTAGGCTGGGTGGTGATTTACAAATTGAAGTGTTCTTAAATTTATAAAAATACATTTTAATTTGAATCAATGAATAAATAATTAATTAATTAAACTGTTGAGGAAGCGTGTATAATTGTAATCTAACTAGTAATGAAATAATTTGACAAAGGGCAAAAATAATGTCCACTATAAAGCAATAAGTCGCTAGTTAACGTCCTTAATGAGAGAATTTAATTGAGACCTAGTCAAGAACCTAACTATACCGTTCGATTCTTGATTTTTGATACTAAAAGTGAGAGTTCTCAGACTTGAACAATTAATTTCTTATACTGAATAATAAAAATTAAATTATTCTTTGTTATTATTTTAATGATTTCATTAATTAAATTTGTTTGTAGTTTTCAATAAATTAAAGTAAGGGTAAATAGTACAAAACGTCCTCACATTTCACTGTTATTGTGAAAAACGTCATTACCTTCTTTTTTTTTGGCATTTTCACCATTAATTACACATTTAATTGCACAAAACGTCCTTCCGTCCATTTCCATCCAACTTTTCCGTTAAGTGAACAAAGTAGTCAATTTTTTTTTTTCAAAATAAAAGGGTATTATCGTCTTAATACATTTTCCTCCCTTTTCCTCCTTTACAGGGAATTATAAACAGAAGCCAATGAGTTATGTAGCTGAAAAGTGACTATCTGGTTGGTCTCGATACTTCAGTGGGTCCAGCATTTCTCCTAGATGTCGGGAAAAGAAATCAGAATGTGAAAAAATCAGGTTTAATCTCTGCTTCAGTAGTAGGTTCCAAGAAAGCGGGCACCCAATACCGGCAACAAGAAATGGGCTCATATCCAGCATAAAACATGCAATAGTTAATTTTTTTTGCAGAATTGTCAGGCTAACAATGATTTCCAGACAAGGAGGCCACAGATGATGAAGTAGTAGCTCCATTATAAATTCTATTTAAAAGTCCTGCCTCAAAGATGGGGTTTAATGGAATGATTTGGCTCTTGCAGCTAGGAAGTAATAAAACCAAAATATTGCAAACCAGAGAGAATATTGAAGAGTGAAAAACTCTGATTTTATTATTACTCAAAAATGAAAATCTTTACACGGTATAAATAACAAACCAAAAGGAAAAGAAAATAGGCGGGAAATGAACTAACTATCTGTTAAAATTGAGAACTATTTCAACGGCCTACAGCTCAGCTTCCAGCTCTTCCAGCTCATTTCCAATACGCCCCCTCAAGATGGACTATGAGGGTTGATGACAGACATCTTGATCATCAAGGGAAAAAGGAGAGTAGCAGGTAATGCCTTAGTAAACATGTCAGCAAGTTGATGTTGAGTGCGGACTAGAAGAAGTTCGATAGAGCTATTAACAATCTTGTCTCAGATGAAGTGACAATCTATCTCTATATGTTTGGTTCTCTCGTGGAAAATAGGATTTGTAGCAATGTGAATGGCAGCTTGGTTGTCACAAAATATCAAGGCAAGATTAGGAGATGACACTTGAAGATCAGAAAGTAATTGTTGAATCCACATGATTTCACTGGTAGTTGAAGCTAATGATCTGTACTCTGCTTCAGCTGAGGATCGAGACACAGTACTTTGCTTCTTGGATTTCCAGGAGACCAGAGAGTCACCAAGAAAGACACAAAAGCCAGTGACTGATTTCCTGGTGTCCATACAAGAACCCCAATCCGCATCAGCAATTGCCCGAATCTGAAATGAAGATTGTGCTGAAAATAAAAGACCCTATCCTGGTGTTACTTTAAGATATTGCAGTAGATGATGCACAGCATTTAAATGAGGTTGTCTGGGCTGAGACACGAATTGGCTCAATTTGTGGACTGCGAAGGTAATATCAGGCCTTGAAATGGTTAGGTACAGCAATCTGCCTATCAATCTTCTGTACATAGAAGCATCATCAAGGACATCACCTTCGAAAGAACATAGGCGAATCTTTGGATACATAGGTAAAATGGCTGGTTTACAAGCCATGAACCCAGTGTCTTCCAGAATCTGTAATGTGTAATGGTGTTGGGATAGGAAGATTCCCTTGTGGGATCGAGCTATTTCCAACCCAAGAAAATACTTCAGTTTGCCCAGATCCTTGAGTTTAAAACTGCTATGGAGAAAGGACTTTAATGACTCAATGGCAGTACAATCAGAACCTGTAATAATGATATCATCTACATATACCAGCAAGGCTACAAATGAATTCCTAGACCCTTTTGTGAATAAACTGTAGTCTGATTTTGATTGGTGATAGCCATGTGAGATAAGAGCGTTTGAGAACTTTGCGAACCACTACCTTGAGGCCTGTTTGAGTCCATAAATGGACTTGTGCAACCTGCAAACCAACTTCCCTGAACTCTGACTCTTATTAGTGGATTGTTTAATGTAGCCCAATGGCAAATCCATGAAAATCTCCTCAAACAGGTCACCATTTAAAAATGCATTGTTCACATCAAGTTGAGTGATGTGCCAATGATTTGTAGCAGTAATGGCCAAAAGGATTTTAACTGTAACCAGCTTTGCCACTGGAGAATACCTCACAATGAAATCTAACCCTTCTTGTTGAGTATAACCCTTTGCTACTAAACGGGTTTTGTACCTATCAATGCTGCCATCAGACTTATACTTGATCTTATACACCCATTTACACCCTATAGAATGTTTCCCTTCAGGTAAAGTAGTCACTAACCAGGTATTGTTATCTTCCATGGCTTTTAATTCTGCAGTCATTGCCTCTCTCCAATGGCTACTTTTGACTGCCTCATGATAGAAATGAGGCTCAGAATTTGAAGATACATTAAAAAGATAATTGCAATGCTCAGGGGAAAATTCTTTATATGATAGGTATTTGTGTAGTGGGTAAAGAGAGTTGTTTTCAGGTGAGGGAATATGATTTGATAAGAAATTACAGTGGAGATTTTTGAGATATGAGGGTGGTTTGCTGGTCCTACTTGTTCTTCTAAGTTGTAATGATGAGGTAGAATCAGGCTGTATTGAGGAAACAAAAGGCTGGACATTAGTGTTGATAATCTGGTCATCAACATCACTTATATGAGTACGGTATGCATTTTGTGAAGCTTTAGAAGTAGGTTCAATATCTTGTATTGGTTTAGGCAGAACAACATCAAGAAATGGATCTATTGAGTCATTGGAATGAGGAATTGAGTGAAAGGGAAAGAGATGTTCATGAAAGATGACATCTCAGGAAATGAAAAAGGTCTTTGATTGAATGTCCTATAGTTTGTAGCTTTTACCCCAGGTGGATATCCCATGAACACACAAGCTTTGGCTCTTGGGTGAAATTTTGAACGGTGGGAAGCTAAGGTAGAAGCAAAGCATAAACATCCAAAGACTCTAAGGGATTTATAATCAACCACTAACTTGTGAAGGAGTGAATAAGGAGTATTGTTATGAATGATGGGTGAAGGGGTTCTATTTATCAAAAAAGTGGTTGTAAGCACACAATGACCCCAAAATTTAATAGGTACATGAGATTAGAAAATAGTGCTCTGGCTACATTAAGAAGATGTTGGTGTTTTCTTTCAACAACAGAGTTTTGTTCAGGTCGTTCAACACATGAAAACTAGTGAATGACACCTTTGGATGCAAAGAAATCAGCTAGTTTCAGTTCTGGTGCATTATCAGATCTGAACTTTTTGATTGGCTTATGGAATTGAGTTTCAATGAGTGTGAAGAACTTAGGAATGATGGACTCAGCATCAAATTTTTGCTTCATAAGATATACCCAGGTGAAACGAGTGCTATCATCAACTAAAGTAAGAAAGTATCTATGGCCTGCATAAGTTGGAATGTGATACGGTCCCCAAGTATCACAATGGATAAGATCAAAAGCATTCTGAGATAGATGGTTATTTGATATAAAAGGAAGTCTCCTCTGTTTTGCCAATGGACATATATCACATATGAATCTTTTATTGAAAGCATTACAAGGCAATTGCAATTGATCTTTTAATGTCTCAAGTTTTTGGAAAGACAAATGGCCAAGCCCGTGGTGCCATATACCAGAATTTACATTTTTCACAATCTCGGATGATTTATGAACAATATTATTACAAACTACTGCAGTATCAGCTTCCAAAATGTAAAGATCAGCAACCCTTCTACCCTTGCCAATCATCCTCAAACTGGTTAGTTCCTGAATGATGCAACAGTCAGTGAAAAATTTTGCAATCACAGATGAGTCCCTGGTTAAAGAACTGATAGATAGCAAGTTGAATTTGAATTGAGGTACAAACAATACATCCTTAAGCATTAAATCATGGCTGAGTTTCACTGTACCAATGTAGGATACAGGGATTCTATCATGATTTGGTAATGTGATGTATGCATTCTGAATAGGCCTCATTGTATGAAAGGCTAATTTTGTGAAACATATATGAGATGTGGCTCCTGAATCCACCACCCAGCAATTAGGAGAACTAACCTTTGAGTTAAGAAAAATGGAGAAACAAGTACATGACACAGCTGATACATGACCTCCATGGACATCTCCTCCTTCATTTCCAATTTTTGCTGCTGTGATATGGCTGCTTAGTATATTCATTAAATGTTGATATTGTGCAGAATTCAGAGTCTGCACAAAGTCTCCCATCATTCCTTGCGTCTGTTCTAAACCAGCTTTAGATACTTGGTTCACATTAGCAGACTTGTTATGGCCAATTCCAGCAGGTTGAGTAGAGGTCTGCCTCTGTTTAGCCTTATATCCAGGTGGATATCCGTGCAATTTATAGCACTTATCCACAACATGACCATTATAACCACAATATGTGCATACTGGTCTTTCCTTTTTCTGAAATTTGTCATGAGGTTGTCCTACAGTTGGAGATTTTCCCTCATTTTTGACATAAAAAGCCATTGGTTCAGTATTTGCAACATTTGCACTAACATTACGTTGATGTTCCTCTTGAGACACCAATGCAAATACTTTATTTATGGGGGGAATGAGATCCATTAGTAACAACTGCCCTCTCACCTGTGCAAATGAATCATTTAACCCCATCAGAAAAGACATCACATACTCCATATGGTAGTGATCAATCAGCTTTTTTTTGCCTCCAATTCACACTTTTCACAAGAGCATATAGGTCTATAGTTACTTAACTCCTCCCAAATTGTCTTCAGCTTGGTAAAATAGACTCCTACAGATGATTTCCTTTGATTGAGATTCATCAACTCTCTTCTCAACTGAAATATGCGAGGGCCATTTCTCTGCAGGTACCTTTCCTTCAGATCAACCCATATGTCATGGGCTGATTCAGCAAATATAATACTGGCTGATATCTATTTGGACACTGAATTGAGTATCCACGAGATCACAATGTTCTTATTCCGGATCTAGGACTTGAGCAAATCAGAATTTTCTTCTGGTCGAGATAGAGATCCATCAATGAAACCCAATTTATTTTTGACTGACAATGCAATCATCATAGACCTACTCCATGAAGCGTAATTTTCTCCAGTTAATGGCTGAGATACAAGGATCAACCCTGGGTTATCAGAATGATGCAGGTAGTAGGGATTTTGGCTATCATCAGTGGATGAATTTCCATGAATAAAGGCTTCGGTTGCCATGCTGTTTCTGATCGGAATAGAGTTCAGAAATTAATAGCGATGAAGGAAGAATCAAAAGGATTTTTCAGAGTTTAAAATGAAGAAGAGCAGTGCTCTGATACCATATTGCAAACCAGAGAGAATATTGAAGAGTGAAAAACTCTGATTTTATTATTACTCAAAAATGAAAATCTTTACACGGTATAAATAACAAACCAAAAGGAAATAAAATCAGAGTTTTTCACTCTTCAATATTCTCTCTGGTTTGCAATACAAAATAAGCCATCTCTTAACAGTCAATTCAAATAGAATATTTAATAGAAAAATCAAATTGTTATTGGATCCAGATCTGTTGCTTTTCCTCTATAAACAAAACATGGGGTTCCCCCTCAACAATTCCAAAGAACCGTTCTTTGCTTGTTGCAACAATGCCTGAGTACTTTAGAAATCACTATCCTTCCCTTGCTGCAGCACTGACTTTTGCTGATAACGCCCTGTGAAAGAGAAGAAATGGGGAAAATGTAGCAAGACATTAATACCCTTTCATTTTGAAAAAAAAAATTGACTACTCTGTTCACTTAACGGAAAAGTTGGATGGAAATGGACGGAATGAAGTTTTGCATAATTAAAGGTGTAATTAAAGGTGAAAATGCAAAAAAATAGAAGATGTGGACGTTTTGCACAACAATAGTAAAAAATAGGGACGTTTTGTGCTATTTAACCAATATAGTAAATATCACAAAATTGTATGACATTTATTTCAATCAAATCAAAATACAATAATAAATACATTCATAATTACCTGTACCGTGTATAGGACAATCAAATTGGAGTAAGCATTAGACGACAAATATTTCAATTTAAACAATTACTTATGTTTAGGGGTTAACACTGACATTTTTAATTAGTGATACAATCAAATTTGTAAAAAAATTGTGAAGAATTTTTTATTTGAAAATTTACTTAAAAAGAAAATCATACCTTACGTAATTTCACATCCGAAAATTTACATGAGCTATGACTTTTTTGAATGTAAAGTTCAAAAAAATTTGATGTCTATCCCATGTAAATTTATTTAATAAAATGATTTAAATTATATTGAGAAATCTGTATCGTAAAAATAATAATATTTGAAATTTTTAAAGAAAAGATGAATTATACGCCTCTTTTTAAGGTGCACGTTTGGCGCATCTTTAACTATTTTCGATATCTGTTTGAACTATTCGATATGCTTATGATATAGTTCTCGAAACGAGCTTCGATATAACATAGTCGATTTTTGAATTCGGCTAGGATACGATCGTCGAAGAATTTTTAAAATTAGCGTTATTGAAATTCTCGNTATCTGTTTGAACTATTCGATATGCTTATGATATAGTTCTCGAAACGAGCTTCGATATAACATAGTCGATTTTTGAATTCGGCTAGGATACGATCGTCGAAGAATTTTTAAAATTAGCGTTATTGAAATTCTCGAAATATTAGTTTGAAACGATCTAATTTGACAAGCCTTAACATTTGCTCGGTTGGCCATTTCATACGTCATTAACAACGTAGAGAACTATGTCGTGAGTACTTCGAAATGATATTAAAAATGTAATATTTCGATTTCGTTTGACATCCCATAATGATTTTGAAAATTGAGACAAAAATATAGAAAATTTAAAAAGAAAAAAAAAATTGCCCCAAGTTGGGGCATGCCACCCCGTGTGTCCGCCACTGTTGGTGTTTGTTTATTGTGATACATGTATTATCTACATCATTAAATTAGAATATTTTTTAGTGATTTGGATGAGTTATAACTTAATTTTGTGTTAATTATATTCGTTAAGTTGAACTCAATGCAAATTTGTGGATTTGAAAGAAATGAACGAAAAACGTGTGAAAACGAAGGAAATTCAAAGTTTGGGATCAAAGTGTAAATATTCAATAATTGATTCAAACCACATAACGATGATTGAAGATCATATAAAATCAATTGAATGTAATTGGAGGTCAAATAAGTGAAATATAGTGAAAGTATTTTCACAAATCAATTTCCAGCCGAAGAAGTTATAATCCGAATTTTTAGCCTCAACTTGAGACCCATTTTTTGGATAGCAAACGTTCGAATTGAAAAAATTGTATTCTAGAAAAATGGTAACCCTCTGAATTATCATTCAAACACATTTTGAATCACCTCAATCGAATGTTTGTAGAGAAAGTTATGACCAAAATATTGAAAACTACTCAAGGACGAATTAAAGCGAACCTGCGAGCATGTGGTACCCTATTTTTTCCAATCCGAGAGCCATTTGGCTCTACGGCGCGTGCGGGGTTGTCATGCAAGTGCACGTACACAGGCTATTTTTGAAGATGAATAAGCAGTTTCAAACTCTTTTGCAACCCAAATTAGACGTGATTTTGACCTATTTTTCGACTCTTATAAATAGAGAACGAGTGCTACACATTGAAAAAAAAACCTCTATTCCCTCTTCATACAAAATATTATCATCAAATTCATTAAGAACAAGAAGTCAATTACTATATTTTGAGAGATGAAATCAAACTCTAGTAAGGAATTGAAAGTCAATTACATCAAGATTTTGAAGAATTCAACCTTAAATTTGAAGATGAACATCTATTGATTTATTTCATGATTCGGGTGATATTTTTTTATTATT
>CAIGRN010052827.1:0-18811 GCA_903798345.1 Fraxinus anomala
TTTGAAGTTCGGTGTCCTCTTAGGAATTTTTTATAAAGTTCAGTGACTAATTAGGGATCTTTTGAAATTCGATGGCCTCCTGTGAACTTTTGAAAAAGTTTAGTAATTATCTAGAGTATTAACCCTATGAAACGTCATACAAGTGTACTGCACTACAACCTAAAAGTTGAGAATTTCTGCAATTAAGTCCTCGTTTAATTTAGATAAAAATCAATTTTTTAGTAAAATTTAATAAAATTGGTTTAATTTCACAAACGGTCACTGAAATTTAAATTTCTTTTACAAACGGTTACTGAATTTTCAATTTTTTTGGGCGAGTTTTGCGGTGATTTTTCGGCAACTTCCGACCACCAAGACCGCTGGATTTGGATGCCGTTGGAAAGTCTACAATGTTCTCTTCAATTACCACTAAAAATCTCTCCATAACTCCAAGGAATTTGGCCGGCATATACCCACGAAGTCAGCTACCGAAAAATCTGAAAATCTGCCCAGATTTTCAATTTTTTTGGGCGAGTTTGCGGTAATTTTTCGGCTACTTCCGACCACCAATACCGTCGATTTCGAATACCGTTGGAAAGCTCACAATGTCATCTTCAATTACCATGAAAAATCTCCCCATAACTCCAAGGGATTCAGCTGGAATAAACCCACGAAGTCAGCTACCAAAAAATCTGAAAATCTACCCAATTTGGGTAGCTGACTTCGTGGATTTATTCCGACAAAATCCGTTAGAGTTATGGGGAGATTTTTCGTGGTACTTGAAGATGCCATTGTGGGCTTTCCACTGGTATCCGAAACTGACGATATTGCTGGTCTGAAGTTGTCGAAAAATTGCCGCAAACTCGCCCAAAAAATNCAGCTACCAAAAAATCTGAAAATCTACCCAATTTGGGTAGCTGACTTCGTGGATTTATTCCGACAAAATCCGTTAGAGTTATGGGGAGATTTTTCGTGATAATTGAAGATGGCATTGTGGGCTTTTCAACGGTATCCGAAACCAGAGGTATTGGTGGTCAAAAGTAGTCGAAAAATTGCCGCAAACTCACCCAAAAAATCTGAAAATCTGGGTAGATTTTTATATTTTTCGGTAGTCGACTTCGTGGGTATATGCCGTCTGAATCCCTTGAAATTATGGGGAGATTTTTTTTTTTGTAATTGAAGAGGAAATTGAGGGCTTTCCAACGGTATTCAAATCCGGCGGTCTTGGTGGTCGGAAGTTGCCGAAAAATTATCGCAAAACTCGCCCAAAATTTTTGAAATTCCAATGATCGTAAGAAATTTAAATTTCAGTGACCGTTTCTATAAGTTTTAAATTTCAGTGACCATTTTGTGATTTTTAGGTAACTTCATTGATCGTTTGTAAAATTAACCCAATATAATTTGATGAAATATATGATTAAAAATCAATAAAAATTTTGCTTAAAATGTGTAATTGGAAATAAATTTTGAAAAAATAAACTAAATCACTATCACGTGAGTTCAATTTGTTGCCTAATCCTAATATTCCACTTCCAAATGGAAAAAAATATTTTACCGCTAGACCGTACATTTTGTGTAATAAATAATGATGGTGTCAAAAGAAACGAAAATTATCATCGGGAACATGATAGGATGGGTGATGGATGACACCTGATTACTTTTTAAATAGGGACAAGACAACAAACCCTAGAAATAGACAAGATTAGACTAGGGTAGGTGGCGTTTGTTTTCTTTTATCTTAAATTTGTAATTCCTAAATAAAGATTTTTATAGAATTGGAAAGTTTTACAACATAGAAGTGGTTACATGGCTTTGATTTCCTAAAAATCAGATTTTTAACAGATTTTAATAAAATAAATGAACAATACATGGCTCGATGTTACAATCAATTTTGCATCCGATGAGATATTTTCAGGCATCACAATTATAACAAGATTGAGATTAACTGACTCAATTTAGTTGAATATGCTATTTATTGTACAATTTCTCTAACTATGCTTACTAATGTGTTAGCGTCACTCGATTACGATTATGTAATTTTGCTGATGGGTGGAGTGGGGTTACTTAGAGATTTGAGGTATATTTGATTTGGCTATGGGGGCTCTTGATGTGTTGTGGGACTCACATTAATGTATGATGAATTGTGACCCCATGCATGGAACAAAATTCTTCGAGGGAAACTCAATAATTACATATATTTTCAAACATGATTTGATCGATCAGTTTGACTACAAAAATTTGAAACGGGTTGAAAAATCGATTCGATTATTGCTCAAAATCGTGGCAGTAAAAACCCGGAGGAAATCATAGCCAATTAGTTGTTGAACCAAAAATCCATGGACCCGTCACGATTTTATCGGTTGTTGTAATTGCTCTAAAAAATATGAAATTTTCGACGAAGAAGAAGCTAGTTTTGGTGGGATGGAAATTGGAATGGAGACTAAGAATATGAATAGAGGAATATGCACGTACATATATGTACGTGTATATATTGTGTGCGTATAGAGATTAGAGGAGAATACATTGACCGTGAAATCTGAAAATCAAACGAGACTTGAGAATTCATATTAGAATTAGCGTTTTGAGACGCGGAGTGTATGATTTGAATGATAGGGGGTAAAATTGGTATTTAAAGAAAGTGCGAGTTATTTGACTGAGGTGCATTATATTATGGGTACCCTTATATTATACTAATTATAGTTTTTATGAATTAAGCAAATTCTCTATTTCTTCAAAATTTAAAACAACTACCAATTGTATATATTACTTTTGGTTCAATTCATTTGATCCTCGATCCTCTACCTTTTTCGGGTCAATGTCCGGTCCAATTTTGAAAATATAGATAATTACATGTGGATTACTCGCTAATAGTGGAAATAAAAAATTAGAGTGTACTCCTTGACTCGTGAAAATTTATTTTGATTTTCAACATATTTTTACATTTAAATTCTTCACCTTTTAAGCTTATAATGACGATTATGTTCATCTGACTGTGACAACTAAAAAGTCACACGTTGCATGAACAAAACATCCTCACGCTCCTCGTGGGAGAGGAGTTTCTTATAACATAAAATATGTCTTCTAATTGTTTGAATGGACGGAAATCATTCCAAAAGTTAGAAACTAGATATATGAATGGAAATTCATATAAAAAAATATGGAGGGTAAGGACTGAAATGACACATTATTTGTAGGTTAGGGATCTCTGTCGTAATTTCCCTCAACAAAGTCATATTATAGGGTTTAAAATGGGTATAGAAGATCCCATGAGTGGCACAAATAAAATAGTAGAAAAAGTTAGTTAAAATGGTCAAAAAGAAAATTTGATTCTTGGCCGGAAAACATGAGACACGAACCGGGGATGAAGTTTGGTATTATCTTAACAATTGATTGTAATTTAGAGTTGTCTTATCATTATATGGGAGTGAGTTGTCAACTTAATCATTGTACTTAAGAAAGCTATTAGGTTTGATTAAAATGTTGTGAAGATGGAGGGTCTTTTCTTGAAAAGATATCAATTTTTGAATCATCAAGAAAGGGCTAGCTCGGTAGGTGTCGACTATATGAAAGCGTGATCTGTTTTCTTCTTTTTCGATAAAGTAATTATTATATAGTATAACTATTTTAAAATCAGATTTTTCTCGTATAAGATGTCTTACGAAAATGTATAAGAGCTAGGCTCTATTGGAAATCATTTTTGTATCCTTCTTTTAGTTGTTATATTTGATATAACACGCCTTTTAACCTTTTATCCAAACGCATTACTATAGACTTAATTTCAACTTTTTTTTAGTAACGTAATGACTACATGTAGTATGATTTCTAACTAAGCAATTTCTATCCGTTTGTGAGATTATAAGTTATACAATGCAGAGTGATGAATTTGATATTAAATTAAAGTTTAGTGACTTAGTTGAAATAAATTAAAGTTTAATAATCCAATTGAATTTTCACTTGAAGTTCAGTAACCGCTGATGAAATTTACTCGAAGTAAATATGTAATTATGACACTGTTGAGGTAAATATTGGGTTTGGGCTGGATCTTGGAACATCTAGTCTCATTAAGTCCTCGTGGACTGGATCATCAACAAAGGGAAAAAATTGTAAGTACAAGTATTCAGGTATATGTGCAGTATTTGATTGCCTTGTGTTTGGTACCCAAGTTGAAATCTGGTATGCTTTCTTGTATTTAATTGGAACTGATTATCGAAATTTCTTTGATTTTTTTTTTTTTTATATTTATCGAAATTGCTTATTTTAATATCTATAAAAGATAATGATAGTTCGATTGCATATATTAAGAACGTTATATTTGACGAAATTAAAAACGATGTGATTATACAACATTTATAAAGTATGCCCTAGAGAAAAAATCTTAATTCTGCCGTTGATTGTAACCTCTAAACTAATTCAATTTCATAGTAATGTTTAACCATGGATATCTGGACCTCCTTTCAAATGGGAGGGTCAGCATTCTTTTCTCGCCATGAGCAAGATCGAACCTAGATGTTGGATGCTTTAAATCGACCAAGATTTTGCTTTCGACTTTCATGACCTCATGGCTACTTTCTTTCGCAACACTGGCCTCACTGTCCCAATTGTATAGAAGAAATTCATCTTCCCGATGTGATACGGCCTGAGGCTACCCCATTGCTTTCTTTGCTTTCGGGAGATGCCTAAACCTCCTTAAGCCATGCCCTTATCACCACCGGCAGTTATACCGATAGTGGCAGTGTCTCGACGTGTGACCTTGCATTATTAGTTGATCGCATGCAGCCTGAATTCTGACATCTAGATGAGCTACATATACTGAGTAGTGTCATATTTTGTCAATTTGACCTACAATTATTTTGTTCAATATATGCCAGAATGTGCTATGTTTCAATTGTGACCTCAAATATAGGTGACTTGCATTTATGGTATAGTTCAATTGTGACTTTGATAGTCTAAGTGATCACATGAGGCCAGAAGTATAATATCTAGTTTGAAGTGCGCTTGGGGAGTGATGAGCATAAGAAGATGTTGCTGCTTCAATGTGACCTAGATTATTATATGTAAGAACACAAGAATTTGTAAACAAAATTCTGCATACCAATTTTAAGACCACAAGCTAACATGCTCTAAGTTAAATAATCAAACATTCCTAAACTACGCAAATAGGGTTTTCAAAAGAGAACACCATCTTACATTGAATATGCCGAAATGAGTTTGACTTTGATAATAAATAGTAGAGTACCAAAGCATCTATCGGTCAAACATCGAAGCATTCCCCCTCAATAACTTGGACAAAAATGACTCTTGGTTGATAGCACAAGAATAGTTAACCAAGAGGGGGGCGAATTGATTTTTAAAACTTTTTTCGAAAAATTAATCTAAATTTAAGTAAGTAAAGACTAAATAGATTAATTCAAATAATAAACGCAAATATGTAAGTGATAAATAAAAGGGAAAAAATGACGCAAACAATATAATTGTGGATGTTCGATCTAAAGCAATAATTTACGTTCTCTGCTACCAAACTCTCCTACATGAGTAAGACATTTCACTATATTGATTGACTTATGGTGCAATTCAACTTTTTACAACGCTTTCGATAATTTACAAACGAGAAGCACCGATTCTTATACAATATTGAACTTTATGAGACCTTAATATGACCAACAATATTGAGTTTTACGGGACCTCGATATAACCAACACAATGACTTAAAAACAAGAAGCACTGATCCTTATACTATCGAGTTTTCACGGGACCTTAATACGATTCACAAATTTAGAGTAAATAATTTTACAATGAAAACTCTTTCCTAATAAATGATACAAATGAATAAAGTACAAAGAGAATAGCAATAAATGATAGTTCAAGTGTTGGATGAATTTTTTTGATATATATGATATTATAAATTTGATTTAATCAATCAAAAATTTTCAATGAGAAGATGAATAAGAAATAAATGTAATGTAAGTTCGAAAATCTTCTCAAAATATAAATCTCTTTTGATGAACTATTGTAATAAATGAAGTACCAAGAAAGAGATTCGAAACTTTGATGAATATGATAATTTTATAAGTTTGATTTAATCAATCAAAGTTTTAAATATGAAGATGTACAAGAAATATATGTAATGCAAGTTTAAAGATATTTTTCAAAATATATCTCTTTTATGAGTTATAGAAATAAGTTAAGTATAAAAAGAGAGATGAAAAAATTTGATAAAGATGATGATTAAATGTTTGAATCAATCAAAATATTTTATATGAAAAAATAAATAAAATGAATACAAATGTAAGCATAAATAAATGAATGCAAGAAGTAGATATTTGTAGAGCTCAAAACGTCAAAAAATATGTGAGTTCGAATGACTCGTCTGGTTGACCTCCTTTTGTCAGAATGACCATATAGTCGTTTGTACAATAAAAATTAAAGGTCAAAATGGTCAAATTTTGGACCGTTTGAAACTTTCAGTCGATCTTCTCTTTTAGTTGGTTAATCGCCTCGTCCGACCAGTCAACTGCCCGACAATTTTAATCTTTTACATTTTGACCCTATTTGATCCAATTCGAAGATTTTGAAGGGAATAGATTTTTGGAAAGTATTTTTAACTAACTTTTCAAGATTAAAGCTATTTTTCAAGTTCAAATATCATTTTAAAAGTCATTTTTATATTTGATCAAAACATTGCATTAAAATGATTTTTAATGTACAAAATTATTTTTAATGCATAGAAAGATTTTGAGCTTAAACATTCATTACCAAATATCAAGGTGTTAGTACATTTACACTTTAACTAAGAAATCAAGTATTTGATCTTTGTTCGAAGTTTGACTCTTAAATTCTTGAATGTGTGACTACAATCTTAACCTTCTTCATGAGTCCGATTTGTGATTATAGCTTTTGAACCTTTGACGACTATCGATCAATTTTTCATCGTACACTTTAAAAATTATAATCACTTAAATTCAATTTGCTAGTAAATAATATAACTTTTTGTTATAATTAAAACTTTAAAATTATAATCAACCACGTGTCAACATTAGTTTCCATGGAACAAACACAAAAATATCAAGAAAACTAACATTTGTGGGAGTATATATAAAGCAATTCTTCCATCTAATGCACTACAATCAATAAAATTCCCTTTGCTAAAATTAGACACCCTTCCATCAAAAGCCAATCGATCTAACAAGAAAATCACATATTACAACCAAACCTGAAAATCAACCACATTTATATAGAAATAGAAGTGTCATTCTTAAATTTATCACACAAACCTACTTAATCACCAACATTAGGCTATTCGTGGTGTCTCCAAGTTCTTGCTCAGCTCCTCCAACCTCTTCATTCTTGCTTTCTCGCTTTCACTTACCAGCTTTATATCATCAACAAAAACAACGATAAGTACTAATCATAAGCTGCTTTTTCTGAAAATAATTATAATCATAAGCAGGTACTTACCTCCATCAATCTTGTGATCAACTGTACTTTTTCTTTGTTCTTTTCACTGACAGCTTCGAGGGCTTCTTTGTACTCCCTTTCCTATGAAAGTAATGGATCAAAATTTAGAAATGGAATCAAATTTATTCAAGCAAATTTCTGAAATCTTCATTAGATTGTTATATGAAAGCTTTAATTAGTCTAAAATTCAAGAAAGTACTATCTGTAGACATATTGCACCTTCTTCTGGCATGTTTGTCCAAGTGGTTTTAACTCCTTGTTGACCGAATCGATCTTCTTGCGAACCAGTGAAACTTCCTTTCTCATTGGATCTGATAGGGTGTCGAGTTCCTGATAATTCATTCATAGTCGTTTCATGAAAGTGCCAATGAAAAATATGTAGGTAACTAACTGTTTATACCTAATTCTTCCTTGATATTTGCTATATGAAATTTTGCATCAGTAAACTTTTCATCTATGCACTTATCGCTATGCAAATTAATCTACACTTTCAACAAACAACTTTATATGCAGAGCATAAATCGCCTAAACGCTGAACCATCTCGTCTAGAATCTTAAGATACTAGATAGGAGAAAAACTATTTATTTAAGTTATGCCTTCAGTGTGATCATTCTAGTGCAAGTGTGGTTCGCTTTTTTTTTTTTAATTCAAAAATTAATACACAATTTTCATAAATAGATGGCAGACCTTTACTTGCTCGAAATTTAAATGAATTAGTTAAAACTGTTCGTATCAGCTTAAGCTAAGACTGCATAGATAAGTTAAATTCCAATTATATCAACTTAAGCTTTTAGACGAGACGCACTTGATCAATCAATTGGTAATACAGGTTCAGGTATACTGTGGAACTGGAAGACACCGAAACCCAGAATTGAAATGCTATGTTGGTTTACAGAGTGAAAATACGAAAGCTTCTATTTTCCCCTTCAGAATCAGAATATATACTAAACATCTCAACTAAGATTATTATTCTGAGTCTAAATTCGAAATATGCACAAAAATAAAACAAGAAAGACATGAATTTGACAAATTCTTCTATCGTAACAGTGCAAGAACCATCTTCTGCCTAAAGAAGTTGACAGAAAATGATTAAATTTTGGGGAAAACTAATTTTTCCATATACAAAAAGCTGTGCAGACCAAAGCAAAATCCTAAAATTTCATTATTTTGAACTGATGCTTCAAGAATAAATGAATAAGAAAAATAATATATACCTACCTCCCTGATTGTAGCCAAACGCCTTGTTTCTTGTTCAATTCTACCCAACTGTGCTTGAACTCTCTCCCTAACTTCCATTTTCTTCTTCTCAATCTCTTCCTCCTTAGCCCTGAAAGTCGAAAGAGCAGATTTCGACATTTCTTCCTCTTCTTTGGTCATAATCCCAGTGAAACTCAAACTTCCTGAAATCTGCCCTGATTGCATCAGAGGCTGCTGAGTTTCAATTGACCTCTGATTTTGCATTTTTTTTCCTTTCAAAAAACCCTTCTTTTTCTTGAATCCTTCTTCTTCTTTGGTAATCTTTTCTTTTTTCTCTTTTGCTTTTTCTTTGGTAGCCTGTTTTCAGGTCTTAAATGGGTAAAGTTTTCAGGGGGAGGCCGGCTTTGGTATACTTCGTGACCCACAGAAGAAGAAAAATAATTAACAGTCGTTTTGGGTGACGATAAAGATAGAATATGAATAGTATGATTTGCTGCTTAGGCATGAGAATGAAATGATCCAACTGCCAACCATTTCCAACGGATAGATTGGCCTTTTCTCAATGGATGGATACTTTGTTTATCATCTAATAAGATTCCATGACATCGAAGATGTTAGTACCCATGTTTTAAATATTGGTTCGGGTATTGATTTAGAAAAAGTTTAGCGACAAAGGATTAGAAGTTTGAATTGAGGTAGAATGATTGGTAAAAAAATACGTAAAACTTTAACATGATCCCATCAATTTTTATGTGATTTTTACAAATATTCAAGTCTACTCTTTTAGCTTTTATCAGGAACAATCTATGAATCAGTTTGATTTTTCGATTAAATTAAATCATCATTGACGAACTTTTTTTTCCTCCACGAGAGAAATGTAAATAGAAAACTCGAAACATCATATCCAATTCACCAATCAAAGGAGATATTGTTCCGAAGGGGAAGGAGGTTTCTTAGGGGCTTGAGAGATGCAAAAAGTTTCATTAGATTGTTTAATATACGAATTTAAATTTATAACAAGATTGATTTTCAAGTCGAATCTTGATTTTTTGTTCCAATTGATTGAGATAGTTCGATTCTCAAAATAGTAATATTATGTCGAACTAATTCATTTAATAATTTCGATAGTAAAAGATATACTACTTTATATATATTTTCAGACAATTCTTGATTACGTAAACATGTTGAAGAGAGCACAAATAATGAAAAATATAAATATATATACATGAAAAAATAAAAAAATAAAAAAATTGTTTGTTATTATTTGTTGGCAGGTAGACAACGTCAACTACCTCTAGGATTTCCTCCCACGTGGGAGGGGCTAACATAAATAAAATATTCAATTATACTAATTGTACATTTTTTAGTTAAATTGTATATGACATTTTTCCTATGCGGATGAAATCTGACCATTAATTGAAAAAAAAAATTGTTATTAAAATCAATGTATAAAAAATGTCATCTCACACAATGTCAAACTTGACGTACATGTAAAAAATTGTAAAATATTTGCCAACCGTACTACGGTGCCTAATACCTGGACATAGTGTGAAGTGACGTCCTATTATTTGACATTTTAAAACATAATTAATTTTTTTATCAAATTATTAACGATCACGTACATATCTTTCAATCTTTTTGTGTTTTTCTTGTGACAAAATAGATTAATCCAATATTTACACTCAAAAATAAGAATTACAGTATAACTGTATTTTGGTATGTAGTGTCTTTCTGCCAGCCCGTGAGATGGGACGTTTGACATGTGATATATTATTATTAATAAGAGAATGGTTGATACGGGGTGGAAATAAATGTTCAGCTAACTCACCTAAACAAAATTTAAATTAAGTGTATTGTTCGGCCCCATTTGAGAGAATTTTTAAATTTTGAAATAGTGAATGATGGGAGAATGTGTGGTTAAAAAATAAAAATTATTTAGAAAATGTGTGATTAAAATTAAAAAAAAAAAATTTAAAAATTTTAACGGGACCAAACAAGGGGTGAATAAAATACAAAATCTTCAAGAAAAAGGTGGATGGGTATGAAATTTGGCAGCTCCACCTGCAAGTTCCCTTTAGTTAAATAGAAGTTCCTCGTCGATTAGATATATAACAATGATCTTATTTCACGAAGGAATTAGCTTATTCATCTTAATAGATTATAACATTTTAAGGTGAAACTCTAAGTTCTCGATAATTACTATCAAGGTCATGGTTCGTACAGTTGCATAGATATATCTTCGTATGTGGTGTAAAAGACCAACTAGTCATGATGGCCAACAAAACTGCAATTGTCTCTAAAGGACGATGGCTTGACAAAGTGGAAACCAAAGTCTTGATGGAAATGTGATCGGCTTAAAATACGGATTATCGGCTTGATGGAGGTAAAATGATGTGGTATAGCGTTTGAGGGAGATTTTTGAAAAATACGTGAACAAAAGTCCAATACCAACGTGATAACGGTCTTGAATTTATAAGAGATTTTGAGGACTTCCTAATAAGTTAAATCTTTTTCGACAAAAAATTACGTACTCTTAAAACTCATTTTTAACTACATAATTCATGTGATACATATTTTTTATTAATTTTTCAACCACGTGCTTTATTAACTTTTATTAAAATATACTATAAAAATATGATTTTTAGCTAAATCAAACGGTGGATTTATATTCATTAGTTGATATGATTAGTGGAGCTTTAAGTAAAATATTTTATAATGGTATAAATATCAACCAAATGGAGCTTTAGCTTTTCCAAGTTATGGGGCCAGTTATCGCTTTACTCTATCAACAATCAAGCGTCGATACCTGTTGTAATCTACTTTATAACGTCTCCATTAGCAAATTTTGATTTCAAATCCATCATTTTAAAAATACCTAAAACAATCTTTTTTTCTTAAAAAATAATAAAACTCATTTATACTCCTAGAAATTATAATTAGTTAACAATACATTATTCTAATATTATTATGAGTTTCGAAGGCGTTCAAACCTCACTACTTCGTGGAAATCTAAACATCTGATAACAATTTAACTTCGATTATTTCTTACACGAGATGTTATACGATGTCAATTATGTAAAAAAAATTATATGAAAACATCGTAGCAAATAACTTCAATCGAGCATGTTTTGTTTAAGAAGTCATTTTTTCTTTCAAGCAAGTTTTTATGTTATTTTTTCTTACTTATAAGTAAATTAAAGTCACTCATTTTGTTTCTTTAGTTACAATTTTAGAAAAATCAACTATATATATGGTGAAAATGATGTTTTGTATTTGAATATGACATATCAAGACGATTGAGACAGAATTAATGTCAAGTTAACTTTAGAATCCGATATTAAGATTTAGTGGCCAGCATTTGTGATACATTATCCAACAATTTTGATTCATTGGGTCACCTACTCTTATACTAATGTTAATATCACCCACTTCATTTATTATATTGAGATAGATGACCCAATTGACGTTTACACATTTATATTGAAAACGAACATGAAATCGAGTTATTCCGTGCATTAGATTGGATATAATTTAATATGTCGGCGGATAAATATTTAATTCGTTTTTATAGTTAATACTAATAATTGATACACCAAATATTTCAGATGTCATGAAGTTAAAACGAAAGTGTTAAAATAAGTGTAGTGATCTGAAGTGACATGCCTTCATCTAGCCCAGTTAGATCTCAACCGAATGTAGACTTCTCAATATTGGTGCCGTTAGAACCTATTCATCTTCTATTTTTTAAGATGATTTAATATGATTTATCATTAATTATTGAAATTTTTTGAATATTATTATTTGAGCCAATAAGTAAAAGTTTTACCTTTTAAAATTATTTTTTTTAGTAAAATAAGCTCGTTATACGAGACTTCATAAGTTGTTGGGTCGAACAGTCTGGCTTGGTGCGACTCCTCCTTCTCGGCCAGCCACTTGACTACTTGCATCGCTCTTTCATGAACTTTTCGTAAAGTTTGTTCTTTTTGGATTTTCCTGGAAGTTTTGAGTGTCTTTTGATATCGCTGAAATTGCAAACTTACATCTTCTGTCCCCTGTTCCAAAATATGACACCAAATATAATTCCAATGACTACTGATCATCATGAATGACGTTATATGTACTGTGGATTCCTCCAATAACCCCAAAACTGCTTCCAAAAACAAGCGTTGCACTGAGAAAGAAAGGGTTGAGAGTACTTTGTTGGGAAATAGAGGTCCTTGGAACCTGGTGGTGGGGTACTGAGTTCATTCACAAGTTCTTGATTACTTTTTTTTTTTTTTTATGGAGGATTCCGATGATTTAAAAATGCAATAAAATTACTTACTGACAGACGAGCTCGGGTCAGCCCATAAGTAGAATTCAGACTAGTCGAGAGGCGATCCAACGAGGCGCTCGACCCAATTACCACCCCTAGTTTAAGGCATTGGTTTAACAGTTTTGCTACATTTACAATTTTGTTGACATTCTATGATGTGACAACCAATTTGACCAATTATTTAAATCAATGGCCAAATTTTTTATACGTCATTAAATGTCAATTAAGATGTATAAAATGATTTTACAAGTAGCTTGATTCATGGTTTATTGCATGGAGTGGCCTGAAAATGTTCCACTTGGCGGGCAGAGAGAGAGTGGTAATAAAGGAATGGAGTTAAAAAATAAAAATAATAAAAACAAAAAAAGCCCAAAACAAAAGGAAATCTAGAAGTCTAGTTTGTCTATGGAAATTTCATATTTGGCTCAGGTTTGGTAGGTATTAAAATTTAATTTTTAATTTAGATTAAGGTGTGCAATTAATTTTAATCACGTATTTTATAAAATTCACGACTTTTCAACTACATATTTCGTCTACTCTTATCAAAATTTGTTAAAGTCTAATTTTAATCTCATCAAACAGGGGTTTGATACTGCTACTGGTAGTGGAATCTTCAATTGTGAAAAAGGATTATGTGGGATTTGTCGAGGATAAAAGTCTTTTCCACTTTATTAGGAAATTTTTCCAAATTTCTAACCCTCATATCTCATGTGTATTTATTTATTTAAAATATTTTACAAGAAGAACGAAATGATATATCTATATCACACGTAACATAATTGTCTTAAAACAATGTTGGTGTATATTGAATTCTTCACCGTTAACGAATCTCTTTTGCGATTGAATTTTATATGATCTTACTATATGCACAAGTATCATCGAAGGAGCAAGGCTTAAAATGTGTATCGTTACTAAAGATTTATTGCTAACCTAAGTCGTTAAGGGTTTGTATGAATTTTTTAAAACATATTTCGATAAAAGTTGACGAAAAAAATTACTCAGGCACTCACCGAGTGAAAAATTACTCTGCTAAATATGAATAAATATTCTTGCCCACTCTACGCCAACTATTTTTGTGAATCCTGTCTAGCTCCACTCCTTTCTGTTGGCAGACCCTTCCCTTTCCATGTCTTTTCTTTTGTCCCTCTCCCCATGCTCCTTCCCCTCTCCAATTTATTTTCTTTGTCACTCTGCCTATGCCACTTATCACCCCCATCTTCCCTGCCACCACCAAGCCATAGGCCCATAACCACCGGGTATGGTGAGATCAAGGGGGAATGGTGAGAGGTGGTTGGGGGGGAGGAAGACATAAATTGCCTTATTTATCAAGAAAATCTGTACTTTAAACCTTAAAGAGCAACAATAAAGTCGTAAAACACAGATTAATAGCATATAAAGCTTTAATCATACCAACAAAACCATTTCCATTAATGTCGTTGCAAAAGTCATCTTGTTACAATAGAGCAATAATTGTTCGAGCAGATTACATATCAAGGTCAGATAGAATTTGGAAGTTTTCGACAGTCCATTAGCTGGAAAAGAGTAGACAATATCAATTCAAAAGATCAGGTAAGCCTTCTGCCCTTAATAGAGATTATAAACCTCTGTTACGTCGGCTTACTTGTAGTTTGACTTTGCCAGGGAACTACTCAGTCTCCACTCGCGCAACCTGTACAACCACAATGTACACACTCGATAACCTTCTCCTCCCGCAAATGCTTGGGGACTCGGCACACACATGTGGTTTGGAAGTTATGATCCCGAGGCTGCATGCACCTTAAACAGCAGAGCCTTTCATAACCAGGCTGCAATTCAAGCACAAAACAGGGGATTTGACTTGATAATCTATAATGCACACAAAAAAGAGCACACAGGAATGGTTTTATACTAACATGGATCATAATTCTTGAACGATTTACAATAACTGAGTATATTACTTGTTATTTCCGAAGACAGAATAGTGAACAAACATAACTTTCTTAATTTAGTTCACCTTTCACACAGTTCGAAATACCATAGCCAATAATCATGAGGAACATTATCGATCCTTATACTATCAATCATTTCTCATCTCTCTTATATTGATAAAGAGAGGCTCAATACACAGATAAAAAAAATAAAAATGAAAGATGATACTCGCCAAGATTTCATAATTCCAACAAGAAGAAATTTTTTTTAGCATGGTTAACCAACCTTTTTCCACTTTGCAATTAAATTACGATCTGCATAGCCCTGCTCCAAGCAGAATTCATATAATTCCTTCGAAATTTCCTTCCTCTTGTGATAAAGGTCAAAAACATAGCGACTTTTCTGATGAGCTATTTTAAAAATGGGCCACATGCCTTCACATTTTCTTTTACCATCATCAGGATCATTCTCAGCTGCAAGAAAAACAAAAGAATGAAACCAAGTACACAAACTGAATAACCAACAGATCCAAGGTGGAAAAATTTTAAAAACAAGACGTGCATAGAAACAATCAAAACCTTCTCTCATCTTTGCTTGTAGTTCACGCAGCGTAGGTTCAATCAGTTCCCAACCCTCTGGGTAAGTTACCCTGTTTGTCTTCACCTTAGGCATGATTTCCTCTGCAAGAAACATGAGAAATGTACGATGAGAAATTATGTCAGCAAAGAGCAAAAAAATGTCTGATGCTGAGTTTTTATGTACTATTTAACTCAAAATGATCATCCATCAACCAATTCAGTCTATCTTACTTCTTCCAATTGTAAGGAAAATAAGATGACCTTTCCTGTCTAGACAAGGAAATTCACTATTTTTTCAAGTTTATATTTTATATGACAGCATTGACAGATTTAGCCTACAGGAAGCACATTCCCAACGAATCTTATTATTGATCCCAACGAATTATTTAACAACTATTTGTCACAACAAAAGGTTTCAGGGTTCACATCAGTAGTGATTAGTGAACCCTGAAACCCTCCCAAAAATCTGGATTGGGTTCTCTAGTCACATTAAATCAGCTAGTGCATACGTTGTCGACACATTCTTGGATAAAGATGGCAATACACTTCCTAAAGTGAATAAAATAAACAAGGAAAAATGAAAAATTGCAAATTAGCCACGTACTGTTTGCAAATATTGCTATTGATCCCTTGTGACTTTGAAACATCCTAATAAACATCTCATGGTTAACTATAGAATTTAGCGTACCATAAAGAATGAGACTGAACTTCTCATCCTGGAGGGGATCTCTTGTAGGACATAAGCTAATGCATGTTTCATATGACCAAGAAAGCATTGGTTTTTTATCTCATCATGGTTGTTCAAAAGAGCATGCCTCAATCAATTTTAAGTTTTTAACTATGTAACTGAACTTCATTTCGTCATAATTAGGTCACTCAATTTATATTTTAGTTACAATGAAATCATTTCATCCAACTCTATTGGATTGAAAAAGGAAAAAATGACATAGATGTTGACACGAGATAAATAACTCTCATGTAGACACAAATCGTCGACTGCCACGCCAGTGTCCCTGTTTCCCAAGCTTATTAACTGGACATAGTGGCTTGATTATAGCAAAATTGTATATTCAGTACCTAAATACAACAAAATGAAGTTCAATGCCCACTTCAAATTGGGAATAAATTTGGTGACACCTAGATTATACTAAAGATGGTTATGAAAAAGCACAAATGATCAGTTTATAACAAAACCAAAGGGGGAATCAGTGGTATTTGAAATATACCTAGAACTATTTCGAATTTCGTCCAAAGGAAAAACGGAGCCCATGTTTGACCCCGATTCTCTAGAAACTCATTTTCAATCATACATTTTTCCGATAAAATAATTTTGCATGTAAACCTAAAACTTTTTCATACTTTAACTACACATTCTTTCAAAAATCACTATTACAAAACTCATATTTAAGAAAAATGGGTCTCAAACACACTCTGAATAAATACGCTTTTGTGGGTCAGAATACTTACTAAAACTCAAGGGTAACTGCCAAAATAACGCTCGTTGAAGAATGGAATAGTTTTAATGACATAAAGAACCAACCTATGTTGACTGGCTTAGCCGTAACACCTTGAGCATGATCGCCCAGTAAATTTTCTATATTTGACTTTTTGTTTAATACTGAATGCATCTTAAGAAACTTTAATAATTATTTACCACCCATTTTAAGTACTTACATATGCATCTGCAAACATTGTTCACCATATACAATGGATTATAAAGGAGACAAGAAAGATTCACCAGAAAGCGAATGAGATAATGTAACGGTCTAAATAAGCTCTAATTCTTAATTTTATCGCACTTTCATCTCAGTCTACTCCATTTTCCACTTGTGTGCGTGTCAACAAATATGGTATGAATTTGTAGGAAACGGGAAGCTGGACGCCAATCAGCAAGAAACATTCACGATACTTCTAAACATCGATCAATTAAAAATTCAATATCCAAATTGAAGTTTATTAAGTTACTTTTAGGGTATTCATTGAGAAAATAAAATGAGCAGGACTTCAGTGCTATGAGGTTTAGCAGCACAGAGCTCCACTTGTATTACACACAATGCATAATTACTGATGTGAAGACGACACGAGCAGTTTTTACCCTGATTAAACTAATGCCCCCCACCCCACCCCAGTGAACAAAAACTAAAAGATAGAAGTTAAGTGAAGCACTAAGATTTAGGAAACCCCTAAATAAAGAAGAATCTAATAATAATAGAACCTCCCATCTCATACTACCAACATATAGACGCTGATCAACATCAAAATTCAAATGCATGAATAATTGAAGAGACAGTTAAATATTTAGCCATGTTTAGTACATATTCTTTAAAAATTATTTTTCTCAAACTCATTTTCGACCGCGTGTAACTTTTCCGAACTTTTTAACCAAATGTTCTCCAAAAATATCATTTTTCACCAAATATATTCTCAAAAACTCTAAATCAAATATGCCATTATGTTGATTGTGTGTGTGTGTGTGTGTGTGTGTGTGTATATATATATATATAATTTATCGAGAAACAATTGAAATAGAATTCAGAGCGGCAAAGCTACCAGATTGAGTTAAGAATCACCTTCAGCAGTGGTGGCGATGACGGCGGAGGAGACAACCAGTTAGAGTGATTATTCGTGTGGAATGCTGAAATTACGATTCGTGCTCCGTTCGCTTGAAAATGGGAAAATGAGATTTTGAGGGTCTGAGATCGCAGGAGCCACATAAAATATAAAGAAAAGCGTTGTGTAGCACTCCACTAATCTAAATGCGATATTGGTTGAAAACAAAGAAACGTCATTGGATCCTAAAGATTGTCTGAATAGTTGAGAGAAAAATTCAAGACATGTTTAGTCTATGGCACTCAATTATATAGTTTTAATATTTTATATAGATGTAATTCGCACAAGACCCCCTTAATATTTGCCCCTTTTTGTGGAATACCTCGTAACCTTTCATTTTGACGCAAAATCCCCTTAAATCATTCAATCATTGCAAAAAATCTCTCGTTGTCTGTTAATTTCTATGTTAAAAGGAATTTTTAAGGCCAAAATTAATAAAAAGTTCAAAGGAATTTTTGTCTCATCATCTTCACATATTTACTTAAGACTGCGTTTGTTTAAAAGAAAAAGTCGAAGAGGAACCAATAAGAGAAATTTATGTGGAACCTCAATAATCCACCAAAAAATCTAAAATCGTCACACAATTTTCTTTTTTATTTATTTATTTATTTTTTTTGTATACAAGAAAAGTCTCTCTATATGTCATTGTACTGAAAATTCTACAGATAAGTTGAATATTCACGTTTTCAGATTGGTATTTAAACAAATAAGTTGATGTTTAATGGGAATTTGTAAAATAACTTGGTTGTTGATAATGTTAGTTTTTTT
>CAIGRN010052850.1:0-14884 GCA_903798345.1 Fraxinus anomala
TCCACCTACTCGAAATAAAAGTAGCTGGTCCTAAATTTGGATAAAGGAGGAGGGTTTATCTTTTTTTTTTAAAATTAAAATTAAAATGTTTTGGAAAATATATATTTAAAAAATTGTTTACAAAATTTGTGTGTGTATATATACACACACACAAATGCTTAATCGTTTAAATCTTTAATATAGTATAAATCTTTAAAAATTACAAATATTTTGAAAAATGTATATTTCAAAAANAAAATATATATTTAAAAAATTGTTTACAAAATTTGTGTGTGTATATATACACACACACAAATGCTTAATCGTTTAAATCTTTAATATAGTATAAATCTTTAAAAATTACAAATATTTTGAAAAATGTATATTTCAAAAAAATTAGAAAATGTGTATGTATTAATTTATATATATTTTTTGAATTTTAGGTCTTGTAATAGAAAAAAAAAATGGACGAGTCGGCGAGCCGAGCGGCTCATTTTGGGCGACAATGGTTTTAGTCCCTCATATACGAGGGATTGTACCGTGAAGGAACTTTTTCAAGTTTGATCTCACCTTTGTAAACAGTGTTTCTAATAAAGTGGAGTCTAGTATCGATGTATTTCATCTTCATAAAATATTGAATTTTTGAACAACTGAATTTGTTGCTTGGCTATTTAAGTACACCACAACATTGTCTTGAATAAAGTTTAAATGATTCATCATTCCTTTAAATTTCCTCCTTCATGGCTTTAATTACATCCACATGCTAAGAATCAACAGTGTATAGTGCCACTATACGATGCGATTGCAATTTTTTAACTAACACAAGCATTACATAAACACATGAAATTGACCTTTTATTATCCCTATCACATACATATTTGCATTGACATAACCTTTTAGTCCAATTCATTCACTACAATCTAATTATTGTACCAATCTTTCGACTAATTAACGACATGCAAATCATTGAAATGGTTTTGGGATTATCTAATCTAATAGGTGTGGTGCTAAACTCTTGCTGGATAGAACCAAAATGATCGATTTATGATTTTCTTCCAAATTTTGGTGAACAACCTTTCATCTTTGTATCTTTTCTCTCTTCTTGTTTATGGTTGGTTGAATAGAAAATGGAAGGAGAAACCGAAGAGGCTTTAGAGTCGTGCTGGAAAGAGATGGGGAGGAAAAATAGAGGCAGTGGCCTCTCAATCTCAAATCAAAAGTCGTGAAATGACAAGTTCGAACTAGCGAGATGAGAATGACTACTCAAAATGGATTTAAGAATCCCACTCTGCATTGTCAATTCCAAAATTAACTTAAATAAGTTGTGCTTGACGTCAACTGGGACTCGTTCTGTGGTAAAATATAACATGGGTTTGTATAATTGAAGTGTTAGCTTTAAAATTTACGAGGACTCCAGTGAGTTGAAAATTCATGGTGGGGAATTCTTGTAATCACATAAGAAACATGCTACACCGACAATTCATACATGGGGGTGGGTAATTTTTTCTTTTCTTTTTACGGGACCCACCGTATGCGAGAGGAACTTTTGTACAAAGGGAAAAACCCATCACACAAAGAGCAAGGGCCTTTCAGCAAATTCTGAATACTTTCCCTTTGTAGAATAATCTAGAACACAAATCCCACCCGTCAATTTCCATGATCAACGGTCCACGTCCATCCTCCCAATGAGAATCGAAAAATTAAAATCACTAGAAAGCCTGAGAGAATTCTAGACCCCTTCCTATTCGGAAATACAAACGGCTATGATCCTTTTGTACCTTCCATTAGACTCAATCTCCACCATACAAAATTCATATATATAAATCTCCTTCACCTTCATCACACTAGTGTTTCCTCTCTTCTATCTGTAATCTTAGATCTGTATTGTAATTGGTAATTGTTCGGTAAATTTGGTGACTTCGGTAGTAATTCAAGATGTTTGGGAGGGCACCGAAGAAGAGTGATAACACTAAGTATTATGAGATTCTTGGAGTGTCTAAAACGGCGTCACCGGATGATTTGAAGAAGGCGTACAAGAAAGCTGCCATCAAGAATCATCCAGATAAGGGTGGAGATCCTGAGAAGGTATATTTGGTCATTTTCTATTCATTTATTCTTCGAATTTTTTTTTTTTGATGAAAAATTTACGTGCATGTAGTAGGTTCTGCAATTATGCAGCAAGTAGTGGTATTTTTTTACTAGTTGTGAAATTAATAATTTCTTCAGTTCTTAGAAGGTGAAATTTAGAAATTGCGTATGAATTCAATTTATGAAGCCTTTTTCCGGATCTGTTTTGAAATTGATTATTAATTGAGTTGAATGATAGCCCTCGCAGAAGGGGAAAAAAGGATCAGTATGAAAAAAGATTGATAATATTTAGGAGAAGTTTAAATTAATTGATGAAAATTGAAAGAAGGATTGAAAGTAATTTTATTTGTCTTTGATTTCAATACTTGGTATTAGAATGTACTTTTGCGTTGAAAGGAGTGAATATATTTAGAGCCTGTCGAGATTTTAAAAATCATTTTTTCTTCAAAAGATTTTCAACCACACGTGCTATAGGATCCCCAACTCTCAATTTTTTTTTTTAACCACACTTTTTATTTTCAACCACACGTGCTATCAGAACATTATTTCTGTTACGGCAATTTTCCGTTGAAGATTCCATGGGCCGTATCCTACACTAGTAATATTGGCAAACTCAATATCCTTTATTGTCAATGTTTAAACCTGAGTTAATTTTCATTTTCAGTAACATCCCCTCAATATGGTAATGATCACAGGGTGCTGCTGAATGCAGTGTTTTAAACTTTTGTATAGTCGTATGAACCAAATTATGCAGGGCAAGTATTAGCGCAGTCAGAGAATAGATGTTGCATATACTAATGTTGCGTTTTTAGTACTTTAAAAAATGATTTATGTTTGAAAATTGGAGAAATGGAAAGTGTGCTACTTTTGACGAGTTTCTTTTAATTTCTAATTCTACCAGCCTTCCTGGCTTTATCTAATTTTACAGCCAATGGCCTAGAGTTTTGCGTGGCGTAGTAGCTCTAAGTCGAGCTCCACTGCCAATTATCGTATTGGTTTTCTGTGGAATTCTTAAGCCGGAAGGAAGTTGTATTTGAGTGACAACTATTCTAGTTATAATATAATAAAGTGGACTAAGAACTTTTTGAGTTCCTTTTTTTTTCCTTGCATTTTTAACAACTTGCACCTTTTACTAGTTAATTTCGAAATTCAAGTAGATTTGTGTAACTAGGTTCAGTGGACACTAGTGATTTTGCTAAATACACAAGCTAGTTGAAATCCTTCAATGCATGCATATTTGGAACTTGCTTGAAAAAGAGCAATCATGTGTTGGATGTTGTGTTTGTTTATTCTCCCCTTTTATAGCAATTGACCTGATTACATTATTTAAATTTAATAATTTTTTTATGCTACAGTTTAAGGAGCTTGCTCATGCTTATGAGGTTCTTAGTGATCCTGAAAAACGTGAGATATATGACCAGTACG
The DNA here is from genome assembly GCA_903798345.1 of Fraxinus anomala. Lineage (NCBI taxonomy): Eukaryota > Viridiplantae > Streptophyta > Magnoliopsida > Lamiales > Oleaceae > Fraxinus > Fraxinus anomala. Next base: position 3,493 of record CAIGRN010052850.1, read on the forward strand.
GTGAAGATGCACTCAAGGAAGGAATGGGTGGAGGTGGTGGCATGCACGATCCATTCGACATTTTCTCATCCTTCTTTGGTGGAAGTCCATTTGGAGGTTTTTGACTGAAACACACTCTCTCTCTCTCTCTCTCTGCTTTGTTTTGGATTTAGATGGACATAGTTTGTGTAGCCTTTATTTCTCTGTACTTTGCTTGGAAAACATAGTACACTTACGAAGGAGTTATTTGTAATTATTAGGTGGTGGTGGTAGCAGCAGAGGAAGGAGGCAGAGGAGAGGAGAGGATGTAGTCCATCCACTGAAGGTCTCTCTCGAGGATCTGTACCTTGGTACCACAAAGAAGCTTTCTTTATCACGCAATGCACTGTGTTCGAAGTGTAATGGGTAAGTTTCGGGTTCTTGGTCTGCAATTATACTGTAGACGGGCATTTTAACTCATTTATTCTCTTATGTTTTCCTTGGCAGCAAAGGATCAAAATCTGGAGCTTCAATGAAGTGCTCAGGGTGTCAAGGAAAAGGGATGAAGGTTACAATAAGACAGCTTGGCCCCGGTATGATTCAGCAAATGCAACACCCATGCAATGAATGTAAGGGAACTGGAGAGACTATTAGCGATAAAGATCGATGTCCTCAATGCAAAGGTGAAAAAGTAGTTCAGGAGAAGAAAGTTCTGGAAGTTCATGTAGAAAAAGGTATGCAAAATGGTCAGAAGATTACATTCCCTGGAGAAGCTGATGAAGCGGTACGTTGTCTTAATCTTATATATAACTATAGGATTGATGAGATTATTGCCCGTGAAGCTGATTGGGAGGAGTTGTGTTTCTCTACAGCCTGAAACAATCACTGGGGACATAGTTTTTGTCCTTCAGCAGAAGGAACACCCTAAATTCAAGAGAAAAGGTGAAGACCTTTTTGTGGAGCATACTTTGTCACTCACTGAAGCTTTATGTGGCTTTCAGTTTATATTGTCTCACCTTGATGGCAGACAGCTCCTAATTAAATCACAACCTGGGGAAGTTGTGAAGCCTGGTCGGTAATTTCGTTTCATTTGAATTTCTCGGGTTTAATATCTAAGTTCTTAACTTCTATTGTGATCTGACATAAGAGTCTCGACTGAGAAAATCGTGCAGATTCTTTCAAGGCAATCAATGATGAAGGAATGCCAATGTATCAAAGACCATTCATGAAGGGTAAACTGTACATTCATTTCACTGTGGATTTCCCAGATTCTTTAAGTCCCGATCAAGTCAAGGCCTTGGAGGAAATTCTTCCTCCGAAGCCTCAGTCACAAGTAACGGACATGGAACTGGACGAGTGTGAGGAGACGACTCTACATGATGTTAACATTGAGGAGGAGATGAGGAGGAAGCAGACTCAGCATCAAGAGGCGTATGATGAGGACGAGGACATGCATGGTGGAGCCCAGAGGGTGCAATGTGCTCAACAGTGATAAAAACAGTTTTGAAGTCCTACATTTCACTTTTATCTTGCTATGAAGAGTTATATGCTGATATCTTTTATGAAAACATGATCTAGTTTTTCTGTTGATTTTGTGCGCGTTCTTATACTTGTCAATTTGCTTTTGTTTTATACAAGGGAACTCGGTGTTCTTGTCATTGGGTAATTTCTGAGCCATAAAATCCAGTTAGATTAAAGGGTCATCAACTCAAATGAGGTTTTGTGATTTGATAATTAATGTTAAAACATGCGTTTTGAGAGTTGTACAGCTCCAGTCGGGAACATATTTGTTTGAGAATATAGGTGAGGCTTTTCAGCAACAGGAAGGTTTCCTAAATATAATGGTTCTTTCAAATCTTGCAATGAGAGAATGCAGGTTACGACTGGCAGATTTCATCGTATAAATAGCAGAGACAGCCAACGCAAAGTAGATTTCTCATCAGAAACAATTCAAGGAAAGAAATAATAAATAAAAGCTAGACCAAAATCGTTGCAAGAATTGATTCTGAGATCTCGATCTGAGTTGTGGGGTCTCCAAAAAACCGAAGGCTGGAAGCTCTTCCTAAAATCACAAGAAAAATTCTTGGTGTATATAATATATGTACGTGGGGTGTTTTGGGATTTATTCCATGTGAGAGGTATGGACATCTTTATGTATATAAATTTTATACCCATAGCGCATTGCAAACCACAAACTGGTCGAAGGGTCGTCTTGTGGTGGAAGACGATGGGGAGAATGCCCAGATAACATAAATATTAAGGTAATATAGTTTTAATTTCACAAATTAGGTGATAATAAATATTAATTAATACAAAATTAATATGGAAAATATCGAATGAGACCTTTTTACCCATGCAATGCACTGTTATTATCTCTACAACTCTTCAAAACTCACCAACTACTACCTTCTTCTCAAACACGCACGCGCACAGTGCCGAAATCTCTTCTCTGACAATGTTTCTCCGATGTCCCCATTCGCAAGACCTGAATGCAGTGCCACCACAAGATGGAGAAGCTCCGCCAGCGCTACCGAAGTAGCGATCCCTCTCATATCCCTACCCGTCGATCGCTTCATATCCTCCATCAGAGCATACTGAAATTGAAGGTGGAGTGGGTTTGGAGGTGGTGGCGGAAGATTTTATGTAGAGGCAGTGCTACAATTTACATATGAATTTTTTAATTTTTCAACTTTTACGTAGATAGACAACCTAGGTTTGCAGATGCATTCAAGAGTTATAGTGGTGCAATGTGGCTGGTGGTGCTATCTACTGGAGGGTGCAATTATGTTAACTTTGATTGGCCTGTCTCATGATATTAATTAGAACCGTAATTTCTTGATACTCAACTACGAAGGTAAAATCAATATTTCTTTTCAATACTCTATCTCTACTTCATGTCATTTATATCTCGAGAAATATTATCTTTTTGAGGTGGTGGCGATGATGGAGGTGGTGGCTTTGTGGTGGAGGTGACGGTGAGACGGAATGGTTAGGAAGTAGATTGATTGGAGGCTGGGTGCTGATGTGGATGGAGGTGGTGTGGTGGGAGTGGGTCTATGGCAGAATGGGTCGGATAAAGATTGGTTGTGACCAACTGTTACATAATTGTGATAAAAAAAATAAAAATTGAATAAACTGTAACCAATAAATAATATTTGACCTAAAAATGTATGATTTCTGATTAAATTTATAATTGTGATTTACAATTTGTGTTTTCGTGATCGATAAATAAATTGTGATCTATAAAATTTATGATTTGTGATCCAGAAATAAATCGCGATCAATTAGTTTGATAAATTGTGGTCATGAAATAAATTATGATTAATTAATTGATAAATTGTGCCTGAAAAATAAGTCACAATCAATTAATTTGATAAATTTGTAATCGAAAAATTATATATGATTGTGTGTGTTGTGACTTAGGATTTATGTCTTCGTGACCAATTAACTGGTCGCATTCAACATATTACTAGTCATAATCAGTCATAGTTAACACAGACTTGATAACATAAGGTCACATGTATCATATAAATGGTCACAAACTTTTAAATGTAAATGGGTTTTCTCACAAACAATCACTATTAACAAATGTCTGATAATACATAACTATTAACACATACTTTGATAAGGGATAGTCATAGTAAAGACATACCTGATCATAAATAGTCATAATAAAAATGTACTTGATTACAGTAGGTCATAGATAACACAAGCCTGATCACAAACAATAACAATTTACACATACACGATCACAAACAATAATAATTTACACATCTAATTACAAATAATCACTTTTAAACCTAACTTGGTCACATATAACACAAAACACACAGTCAATAGGTCACAATCATGCTAATATTTTATGAAATACAGAAACCTTATTAGAAATTATGAAATACAGAAACATGTTCAAAATAAAAATGCATCAAATTAAATGATTTATCGTCTAAAAAATTTATAATGATCGGATTATAATGGCGCACAAGAACTAAAATCACTCTCATCAATGCCTAAAAGAATGGATACCAAACTCTATTCCTGAATATTTTGCACCAAATAACAAGAGATAGAACATAAACTATATACCAACGTCCATATTTTAAGAAATGGAAAATACCAATTTGTCCAAAAATACAACGTCGGACATTAGCCCGGGAGTAAAAGTGTGTAAATACCTCTTATCTGAAAATACCAAATTGTCCAAAAATACAATGACTCGACACCAAACTCTATTCCTTGTTATTGCTATTGTTACTGCTGCTCCTCGTTGAAGTTGTTAGTGCTATATTTCCCAAATTGGAATTAGGGTTTTGATACACGGCGTTCATGTTGTAAATACCATTTCTAATGGGGCTCTGAGCAATTCTCTCCATGTTGCAGAATCTAAAAAGAAGTATACATCACACAAAATTGACGATTATATTGCAGGCTACAGGGAGAAGAAAAATAATCTTTGTGTACCTTAAAAATCTTCGCGATAAATACCTTCTGTCAACTTACAAAATAGGGAAAGTGGTCTGTTTACCGATGAATGTTAAAAGAATGGGATCCATCTTCTCGGCCCAATCAAGAAAAGGCCCATGTAAAGATTTCTGTTTGAATGTTACTCCACATTAATTGGTAGTGTCCCGAAAGGATTCTATAACTGTTCTTTGGTTACTTTCTATAATTCCATAATCAAAGGACTCTTGATCAATTGGGATTCTTTGGACAACGGTCTCTACAAATATAGCCTCTATCATTGTATTTTTTTACATAATCCTACAAACAATAACAATTCTTTATAAGTAATATAGTCATGACATTCGTAGTTAGTCGATTCTTTGTATGTTTTTTCTTGCTTTTCTCAATCTGTTTCACTCTCACGCAATGTGATCCCTTCGAGTTTCTCAATAATTTTCAAGGTTCTAAAAAAGGTGATCACGTGGAAGGACTCTATCAAGTCAAGAAGTATTTCAACGATTTTGGTTATCTCGATACTCTTGATGCTAACTGCAAGGATGTATTCGACGATGCATTGGAGTCTGCAGTTAAAACATATCAACTCAATTACAATCTTGAAATTACTGGAATTTTAGATTCTCGCACAGTGTCATTTATGATGATGCCTCGATGCGGGGTGCCTGACATTATCGATGGTACCAATGTAATGTATAGTGGTACCAACTCCTTGAATACTTCACAATATGCCATTATGGTTCGATGAAAAGAACTTCGCGTCCATATGATGAACAATGTATGGTACTAGAATAATTTCCATTTTTTTTTTTGGCGTTTCTTTTTACTAGATGTTGGGCTTTAAATCACTTCCTTTGTATTTTTTTTAATAGATAATAGAATATATTTAATTTGAAGAATTATGTTTTTCTCTTTTAGTTCAGATTGCCTATTTTTTAGCTCGTATTATTCCATGGATATTTGGACTAATTATAGTTTGTAAAACTGTAGTGAGATAAAGAGTGTAGCCTTTTTTACTAGTTTTATCATCAATCGAACTTTTGATTTGTGCTTAGACGAAAGGTCGTTTCAAGACAATCAAGAAAAAAGGGCAAGAAATCGAATCGACACGGTAACTTGTAGCTGAATTTCTATCTTAAATTACACTTTTTGTTTTTGGAAATATGGGCAATAATTGGATTTTCGCTTATTTGGAACTTTTTAATAAACAGTTATTTTAATTATAATAAAATACAAATACCATATGCAAAAAACTGTGTTTAAAACAAAATTCGAGAGAAAATTATTTACAGAAAAGAAACGAGAGAATTGTTTAGATTAGCTTGAGAGGATCAAAATCTTGTAAAACAATTATTTGTTTATTGGTATAATAAATTCTCATCTTCTACAATTTTCTTGATTGTTGTGTGATCGATTAAATTTCATATTGTCCATATTTTCGTCTTTAATTATTTGGTCGATTTCTCGACAAGTGGTATCAAAACGTTCTTGATATCGGATCGGTTCATAACATGGAAGATAAATTCTCACTGTTTCTTGTCAATTGATTTATTTCATCAACTTGGGAGATCGCGCATTATCAATTGGTGTAATTTAGAAATAAATTAAAATTCAGTGACCCAATTAAACTAAAAGTTCGATGACTCGATCAAGACAATTTAAAATTTAATAATCCAATTAAAATTTCGACAAAAGTATTTTGATTTGGGGTCACCAATAACGATATGTCCCTAAAATTAATGTCGTTTAGAAAGATTTTGTTCATAGGCAATGTAGATGGATGTTAATGGGGTTTGTTAATTGGCTTGCCATGAAATAATAAAAATCTAAAGTCGTGCTTAATTACCTGTGTGTGTATCAAAAATCAAATTGACTTTTATGTTAAAATTGAGATTTTGCATTATTTTCAGAACGAATTTAGCAAGCTATGTGAAGAGGTCTTTTAACTCCATAGATCAAGTAATATATATATGTCTTATCGCATAGAAAATGACACTGAATTTTGTAAAATATCGTATTGTAATCTTCAACTTTTCCCTTCCTTTTATGTTTTTTTCTCCTATTTTTCTTAGTCCATGCTCTGTGTCGCACTGTCATGCACAAGGACCTTTTTGTTAAAAATTCTCCATATTAAGCCTTGTTTGATAATTATTATTTGGGAAAAATAATATTTTGAATTGTGTTTCTAGAAGAACGTGTAGTGAAAAGTTAGGAAAATTTTTGAATTTACTTGCATAATATTTTATTGTGTGAACATGTGGTTGAAAATAAGTATGTAGAATAAAAAGTTTACAAATAATTATTGTCAAATAGGGGCTAAGTTTCACAATAATTTACAAGGTTCCAAAAAGGGTGATAAAGTGAAAGAACTGTATCTCAATGAATTTAGTTATCTCGATACTCTTGATGCTCATCAAGAATGTATTCCGCGATACTTAAAATCTGACTTTAAACATACCAACTCAATCACAACCTCGACAATGCTAGCTAGAGTTCTAAACTCTCAATATAGTGTAAATATGATAATGCCTCGATATGGGGTACCCGCCATTATCAATGGCACTAACACAATACATAAATGTGCCTTTTCTTGTTTCACTCAAGAAAAAATAATTCACAAAATCTAGTTTCACTCAAATCAAATAAAATGGAAAGATAAAAATAAAATACAAATACTAATAAAAAAAATAAAAAAAGTATAAAAAAGGTAGAGATAATTCTCATTATTTTCATTATATATTAATTGGCTAAATGTAAATATCAAAATTTTAATATATATTATATTCTTTAGTTTCGGGTATTACGAATTGATAATTAATTAAAAAATAACTTATTTGTGGCTCATAAAAAAAATAATTTATATAAATATAAGTGTTCATATACAACAAAAATAAAAGTTGAATTTATTGAAAAAGCCAACAACGGAAGGCTTCTTTGAATGCCTATTATAAATTGAAATTCGTGAGATTATATATGACTAAAATTGCCAATTGCAACCATGAAAACGAAGTCGTATTGACCACGACTCACGAATTTTAATTTATAATAGGCATTCAAAGAGGACCCGTTGTTGGCTTTCTCAATAAATTAAACTTTTATTTTTGTTGTATACGAAAGCTTATATTTATAAAAATTATTTTTTAATCTCAAAATACAGTAATTTATTAATTTGTGTCAAGGAAACGCATGGGAGGGGTTAATCAAATTGATTAGGTAACTTGTAAGACTAAATCAATTTTTAAAATTATTTTATATTTTAGGTGTTACACGAACAATGTTGTTAATCCTTGTCTATTATTTAGGATAACAATTTATAATGTTTTTTTTTTTCTAGTTTCACGTTTGTCGCATTATATCGCTCGAATTATATTATATAATTCGAGTCAAGATTTGGATCGTTCGGAAAATTCAACTCTGAATGATTAATATGGTAAACAAAAATGATGAAATTTGATTTTGATTGGAAAAATATACTCATATATAGTTGATTATGAAAAATATTGAAGACAAGTTAATTAATTATAATTCAAATGTTTAAGCTGTTCTTTCTAGGAATATATAAAGATTATAATTAATTCTCTTGCAAGTTGTAGTCAAACTTCCAAATAATTCGAACGGCAAGAAATTAAAGAAAAGTACATCATTGATTATTCTTTAATTAATTTGATAATTGTTTGCTAATTGACATTAAATGATCTAGGGATCTAATTAATTTGTATTTTCAAAATTATTACAAATATGAAGTTTATTATTGTACTTCTTTTTAATTAGAATTCAGTGTAGACACGATTCTTTTCTTCTCCAATTCATGTTTGGAAGTTCGATGACGACGAACTTTAAGTCCACCTTTAAAGATTTTTGTGTTTCTAGTTCGTTTTTAATAGATTGGTTGGGGTTAATTAAACTCTCATGTGACTCATAGCTTTGTATACATGTATGTATATACGTAGAAACTTCATATAGACAAATGTTTTGGGTTAATTTCTTAATTAAGTCACTTTCTAGATGACTTAGAATCAATACTACGATTAATAAAACAATGCAGATTCTATCAATTTTGGCCAAAATTCGAATAGTAAAAGACGAAATATAATACATATAAACGTTATAATTGCCACCAAGAACAGTCCAAAAACGACTAAAACATTCATTTTCATGTAATGAAGAGTCAAATAATATTCACAGTAAACCAACTAATACGCGGCTTTAATTCACCTCGTTCGTCCATAACTACAAGAGAATTCAACCATCCAAGTCTCAAAATGAAGGCAGCACGGATCTTGACTCCGAATCCATGAAAGGGGCGATTTTTTCCCGCAAATTGCACAAAATAAGCATTCAGCATCTTGATACTTGTCTTAAAAACACGATAACGCATAACATATATTCAAAGTTCAAAATAATAAGCAGCCAACATTTCAATATCAGGGGTAATACTATTTGCAGTTAACTATGGAAGTTTCCAATTCTCCCCTTAATGCATTGAAATTGTGCAAAAAGTTGAATAACACACGAATCAAAGGCTTAAATGAATGTCGAGGGTTCGGAAATAATATATAGAGAACGTAACCCTAGTTTTCTTAATATTAAAATTCAAAAAAAAATCCGCCACAAATTGAAAAACACAATTATATATCGCTCATTTGACCCCTGAATGATAGATTCTTTTCAAGTACCATCTATTTGCTCTGAAGTTTGCTTCTGTAAGCAAAAACCATATTATTCTCTTAAAATAAGACAGCGTTGACAAAAATTTGATATGTATACGTTGTCCAATACATCGTAACAAACATGTCGCTAACGCCTAACGTTATTTGTTCGAGGTGCGTGCTATCTAGCATGCCTCGTCAAAAGATAAACTTGTATACAAGGTGAATTTCTCCAAACATTAAAATTCAACCTCAAAATCTCCCTTGCTTTCTTCTTCAAATCATCTGCACAATCTGCTTGAATCACCATGCAAATCTTGGACACGCCTCCAACTCTCAGCATCTCTAGAAGAACTTCACGTGTAGCCGAAAATCTTGAAATCAAAGCAAATATATGAAGCCCTCCATCATCAGTTGCATGAGAAATTCTCAGCAATCTTTTGGAAACCATTGCAATTCCTGCAGGATGTTTCAAGAATTGTGCCCTTCCATCAGCACATGAACACAAATGTGCTAAAAGTGTGAATATAAGCTCGGTAATTTTCTTGGACTCGTGGTTTTGATTTAGTTCAGCTTCAACAAGCTCGAAAACTGTTCCTGCCTCGATGATTTTCATTCGGTTTGTTCCCACATGACACATATGTATAAGGATTTGCAAGGCAGATTTTACTGCCTGTTGTGAAGTTTTGAGTTTATTGCACAGTAAGATTTTTACCATTTCTTTGATGAAATCGGGGTTTAATCTCTCAAACAAACTCGGAATTGCTACTTCGATGACCTTTTTCAATACTATAAGGGCCTGAGTTTTCGTGATGACACTGTTTTCTAGGTTAGTACGCTTCAAGATCCATGTTAAGGCTTCCACGAGAACTAGGTTATCTTCTACAAGTTGCTGGCTTTCGTTGACAGAAGGATTCCAGGTTAGATGGAGAATTCTCAGAGCTTCTTCAAGGCTGGTATTTTTACCTATTGAAGACAAAATTTTAAATAACAGTTTAAGAATTTAGACACGACCAGTAAGGCCTTTGATGAGGAGAAAAATTCAATATGCATGTTAAAGACTGGTGTTTGGCTAAGCTTAACATATTTACTTATAAGTAAATTTACATAAATATTTTTAATTAACATTGGTATATATTTTCATTGTAAGTACTTATATAACTCAAGAATTGCTTCATAATAATTAACTTATTCTTGAAAGTAAGATTTATTTTTTATTTTATCAAAACATATTTAGAAATAGAAAAGTTTCTTTTTTTTTTTTTCTCTTTTTTTAAGCTTGGCCAAATGTTACATGCTCTAAATTTAAATAAATATATGTATTTCATGTTCAAAGGTTTAAGCTTTTAAACGAGGTATATTAGTTAATTACCTTCTTTGAAACATTTCAAAATGAACAAAACCATTGCTTTGGCTGATCCGGCCTCAGCCATGCACTTCCGGTTCTTCTCATTCTCATTGGCAAGTTCATCCATTTTCTTCAAGGAATCTACATACATAACAGGATTCTTGAGTTTCCGAATGAGATTAAGGACTGTAGACCTGTGGAGAGGAGTTTTCGGGGTTGGGATTCGATCAATCCCATTCTTAGCATTGGCAATGCACCATGCTTGGATCAGCCGCCGGAGCATGTGATTCGGGGTCAAGTCGGAATCTCTTGGCAGAGGCTGATTGGTGGCGGGGCAGGTGGCGTCCTCCGCCGTCAACAGCCAGTGCTCGATGCTTTCGCGGTCATACGTTATGCCGGTGACGGTGGTTACCGGATCTTTCATGATCTGAAGTGATATGGGACATAAGAAATACTGAGGCACATCAATATTCTCATCCATCTTTTCTTGAATGGTTGGATCTAAATTCTTAGGCTATATATATACATAATACATAGAAACTATAAGGATAAGAAAATGCATTAAAGAGAGAGAGAAGTGGGGGTCAAAGACCAAAAAAAAATGGTAAGATAAAGCGGCTGATTTATGGGCAAGTTTGAATGGGAAAATCATTGAACTCCAAGTTTTGGTGCCTTAGTACAGTTGAACGGTAGTTGATGGTATAATGAATAAAATTTTAAATTTTTTTATTAAATACTATTTAATTTACTTTATCACAAATTTAGTTCTCTAAAGACTCCTTTTTAATTTTATACTAGATCAGCACTATTTATAAATAATTGATAACAAAACTTCAATTCAAAACCTCTATTTGTGTCAAACACGTGTGCAGATAGAGGGGTTTAGCCCATGAAATCCAAACTCAATTAATATTTTAAAATGTAAAAAAATATTTTTATACGATAAATTTTTGTTTCTGTATATTTTGGACTCTGTGTG
>CAIGRN010052892.1:0-11374 GCA_903798345.1 Fraxinus anomala
TTGTCTTGCAATAAAGTTACTGTTTTCCATGTTTCCAGTAAGGAATTGCATCAAATTGAAAAAAAAAAAAAAAAACCTTAAAGAATGATTTGTTTTATTTTTTGCACGTAGTATTCTTATAATGGATTGCACATGAAGAATTATAAACCACTTAATGATTTATCCGATGAGCAAAGAAAAGTAGTTTCCATCATGAATTCTTACATGTTGTATGATGGCTATTTAACCCTGAAATTAGATTTAGGTGGGGTGGTGTGGTGTGATTATAATGTGATGTGAATAGTTAAAAATATATTAACCCTAATTATGTAATTTTAATTAAGGTTATATAAGTAAATAAGAAAAAAAAATTAAAAATTGTGGTCCACTTAAAAATTAATGTGATGTGCTTTTCCTAAACAATTTTACATATTATAATTTTCTTGGAAAGAGAGGAACCTCTTTAAATTATTTTACTTTTGCAATCCTTCGTGGAAAAGTAATAAATTTCACTAAGATATTTTAATATAATACCCCTCTATTTCAATAAGGCTCACCTGTCAAAGAAATCCTCTCAAAACTAGCATTCAATTTGCCTAAACACTTGAATGTCCTGCTTCATATCTTTGAAGAAGCTCCTGCCTGCTAAAAAGTTGTGGAAAAGCTTCAAAAACAAGCTTCAATCGAAACTACGTGAAATCAACTTCTCCAAGCCCATCAAAACCACAAAAAAACATTGCCTTGAAGCTTGGCTCTGCAGATTTCAGACTCTTACGAGGCGAATTGCAAGGCGTCGCCACCACCACTATGTCTTCGCTAAGAGTTCAGCCATATATGTGGATGAACTCTTTCCGGGCCAAGCCAAAGAAATGGTAGCGTCCAGTAGTGGTACTTTCACCACGGCCAAATCTGAAAATATTAAGACTCTTAGCGAAAAACAGCATGTTGATGAAAATGTATCAGCAGGAAAAGGTGAGACTAGCAAAATTAATTGTGCTGATAAATGGAAAATTCCTCTGGTGCCACAATTTCGAGGAGTTGATGAGAGGGCTGAGGAATTTATCTATAAATTCAGAGAAGAAATGAAGCTTCAAAGAGAGCAATCAATTCTTGAATTCGAGGAGATGCTCGCCCGAAGTGCTTAAAAAAAAGTATACTATTTAATTTTGCAAAGATTTTAGTTTTTTCTTTCATTGCATTCTTTTGTTTCCCAAATTTTTGAAGGGAAAAAATTCTTGGATTCTTTACAGATTCCGTGTGAAACTTAAAGGAAAAATGTGAAAGCTATCTCAAATTGGATCGTGCTTGTATAAAAAACTAGATGATGTTAAAATGGGTAGAATTGCCTCAAAAGCGTAGCTAATAAGCTAATATTTATATAAAAGAAAAATTAAGAAAATAAAGTGACAACCCATACACCCACTTCATTGGATTAATTTAAGCATGTTAGGCTAGGGGTGTGATCGAGCCAAGCCGCTCAACTTGACTATCATCAAGCTCAACTCTACCCACCACGCAAGCTGGCTTGCTTTGCCATATGTGAGATTGACTCGCCCCATTAGCTCTCCTGGGACAAACGTTGAACGGTTCTTCTATTTTTTTAGGAAATTTTGCATTTTGCTCAATATTGACGAGCCAACTTGTGCGAGATGAACAACTCGCACAAAGTATTTTGTTGCTCAGTACACACCCAAAACTCATCTTGGGTAAGAGCAGTATCTCGTTTCACTAGTGCATGAGACAAGCAGGTGAGTGACTCACCTCACTTAACACCCACGCATAACATCCGTCAAAAATTAAGTCATGCTAGTTTAGCACAATCTGATTAACATCCTTATATCATCCCTTTACGTGTTAGTGGGAACATCCCAAAAATCCTAATTAATATTGCAATAACCATTTGTTGATCTCTTAAAGTTTTTATTGCCCCAGTATAGTGTATAGGAAAAGGGTTTGTTCTCGTGAAATTGTTTGTGCAATTTTCAAGTGTAATTCTTAGTACGGCTTATGTTTTCCTAGTGTGTGCATAGATCATAATATTTCTTAACTATGTTGCTATTATTAAATCTACAGTCAAAACTATATTTTTTCAAAGGAAATTGTATTTTTTCAGTAAAAGAAAAACAATTATTCGCTAATTTCAAAGATTTACATCTACTATATTTTTTAACTATGAATTTGATATTTTTGAGGTTTTTTTGTATGTTATTACATTTGAAAATTCATCATTAGATTAATGATTCTGGGTTAGTATGCATAAAAGTTCACATTTGGATTAATGGTTCTGATTTTGTATATATGAAATGAATCGATTCATGTAAGGTGATTATGAAAGTGCAAATATGAATTAAGAATTAAAGTTTTGCTTTGTATTAGAAAGTGGCAAACTCTGACACTTTTTTAATAAGAAGACCACACGCTATGTAATTTGAATTTTTTTACTATTACACTTATACTGAATTTATAGAAATATTTTGACTAATATTCAAATTTTACTTCCTACTTTTTTTTAATTGGATATGAATTAAGATTGTCTATTTGAAAGTGGCGTGTTGTATCATTTTTTCATTAAAAAGGTTACATGGTATCTAATATGATTGTTTCTTTGTGTATAGACGGCACGAAAGTATCAAAACCTCATAGTACTAAATATTTTGAAGACCGGCAACTTTTTGAGGTTGGTATTTTTGAAGAAAGTGACATGATTGAATTATAGATTTGTGAAACTCATAATTCAATACAACGTCAGTTAAAAGACTACCAACTATAGAATAATTTGTTGTTAATGTTTATAAAGGCATATGCAGAGTTAAAATAATCAGGAGTGAAACAGAAAGTGAAATCATTCCAATTGTTACTATAAAGAGGAAGCCACAGAAGAAAAGAAAGTTGAAATATTTATGAATCTGGAGTGTTTTTTTTTTGGTTACTATACAATAGAATAAATATTATAAACTTCAATACGTCACTTTTACGTTTGAAATAAAAATTCTATCAGTATGTCACTTTGGAAACAAAAAGTGACATATCATCAGTTATATAAGATTTTAATTGTAAAATATACAAAAGTTCAATGGATTGAAATGACCTTGCTAACCACTTCGTTGCAGTACCTCAGTAATCACATGCAAAGCAAGGGCTATTTTTCTAGATGAATTTGGACCATATTTCATTCTCAAATGTACTGTTAGATGATACTAATCTCATCCAAGATTATGTTACTTTTAGAACAAAAAGTAGCAAACACTTTATAATAGAATTTCACATGAAATTTACTCTTAATTAAATATTAGTGAAAATTACACCAAGACATATTTTTAAAGATTCTAATTCAAAAATGAGATATAAAGTTTACTTATTCATAAATCAGATAATAATTCAACTATTAATATTAATAGCATAAAATATTCACCTCACCTAATTCCATCCAACCTACCAAATTTAATCCAAACCCTAACATTTTTCTCCCTCTTCTTCTTCTTCTTCTTCTTCTTCCATCTTCATCCCTCTCTCACATGATCGGTTGATTACCTCTCTCCTTTCGTTCTCTATTCTTATCGCCATCGGAAGATCACGATCGAGCAGCACTCATAGAGATGCTCACACTGCTGCATCACAGAGCCGCTACACAACAATGATGATGCTGCATGCGTGTGACGATGCCGGCTGAAGAGCATCGCGATGCTGCTTTGCTGAAGCTCCACTGCACGTTGCGACACAACTTTGCATTAGCTGGCACTGGTATTGACAGCAGCATAGCGAGCGCTAGTGTCCAACGGCAAATGTTAAAGTTGCTCGACGTTGGTAACAGTAGAGTTGCTCGATGCTGCGAATTGTAGAGTTCCCAGCAGCTTTGTTTGGTGACAACAAAGAGACCGCGATGCCGGTGGCCATTGAGAAAATGGGGGAAATTAGGGTTTGGATAATGATTTGGGGTGGGGGCTTCTAGTATAATTTTTGAAATTATAGGCCCATGCTTGCAATTTCAAATTGGGAGTGGGTTTACAAATGACGACGGAGGTGGTTGTGGTGGTGAAGAGCGTATGTGACCAATTATTTGAGTAATTGTCACCTATAAATTTGTTAATTTATGATGGTTGTGTTGTGAGCTGCAATGGTGGTAAGGGGGTTGTCATGGCGATGGTGAGGTGATTGTGGGTGGGATGGCATGGGGTGGGGTTTGTGATCAATTATTTGATTGATTGTGATCAATAAATACTATATGACCAATTATTTGAAATTATAACCAATAAATTGGATATTCTGTGACCAATGTGACAAATAATTTGTAATCAATAAATAATGTGTAATATAAAAATTTGAGTTGTGATTTATAACATTTATGATTTGTGACCGATGAATAAATTGTGATCTATAAAATTTTTGATTTGTAACTAATAAATTTAATAATTTGTGATCAAATTGTATAGAATTATAACTTTAATATATTTAAATAATAAAATATAATTTTAATTAATTATTTCATAAACAAAATTTAATAATATTTGATTTTTGAAATTTTAAAACTTATTTTTTATTTTTGAAATGGATTATAGTTAACCTCTTATATATGAAATTTTTCTAAATATTAATACAAATCAAGATCATTAATTTTGGGTTGTACTGAACCTAATATTCTCTCAGAGGTAAAGCAACCCAGAAGGCCCAATAAGCATGGGGTATGGCACATGGGCCCAGAAAATATTTTGCAATTTTTACCAGACTAGCCACTATATGGCCCCTACAAAGCTTCGACGAAATAAAACACTTTGCTGCCTTAAATACACTTCGTTCACATTTGGTGAACCTTATCAAACCGTATGAAGAATTCACTTATGTTTGTAAAAAAAAATATATAAGTTGCTTATAATTTATAATTAAATTTAAATTTTATCTTCAGTTTGGGAAGAATTTATAAACAATCTAACTATAAATAAATTTAAATGGGTGGCAGCTAAGTCGATATTATTTATGGGTCAATTGGAATGTAGGGGTAGAAAACAAAGTTTAATCATATATAAATAGTTTATAATTTTTTTCAAACTGGAGGGTTAATTCATAACTACTATCAAATTATTATTCACACGTTTTTTGTAACACGTCACTCTTTTCAATATAAGGAAATTATAATGAAACCAAACATATGTTGATAAGTACAAAAGTAGAATATATTATAGTATGTGGACGATACTATAGTGGATTAAGATGAATAATATTCTTTAATCTTTTAACGTAAAAATTACATTTACATTGTCAATTTGTATAACATATGCATATGATGGAGATGAGATTACACTTGGTAAGAAGATAAATAGTATAAATAACATTCTTTTGAATAAAAAAATCAATTACTGTTCTCCACATTAATTGTATTTTCTTAGTATTATCCAATTAATTTTATATATATTTTTTATATGATCGAATACGACTCGTCAAATACAGCCTTAATTAGCCTATGTTTGAGCTCTATTTTTCTTAAAACACATTTTTTCTAAAATTCATTTTCAACCACAATTTTTTTAGTAAAATAATTTTACATGTATATCTATTTCTTTCTATTTTTAATTATATATTCTTCAAAAAATTATTATTTCAAAATATATTTTTCTTAAAAAATAGGCCTCAAACAGGGTCTTTTCTGTTGAAGGACTATTGGGCTTTTTCAATGATCATCTATTGGATTGGGCCTTCGACATCACCTAAAATAAGTGGGCTGTCTTTTTCAGACCTATAGCGGACAAGACTTGTCCCATCTCCACTGATAAAGAACAGAATATAAATTGACTCATCTTTGAAAAAACAGAAAAAAACAAAAAGAAATCTGACTTTCATTACAATTTCTACGTGGCCGGTGGCACCATCTTTCCCATAAGCTCTTTTTCTCTCTCTAAAACATTACTCTCTTCTCAACTGCTTCCATGTCTTTCCGAGGAGGGGTCAGTTTCTTTTCTAGATCTAAAATTTCTTACTTTGTTAATCTTTGTTTGTAGTGAAAAAAATTTATCTTTATGATGTGTAAGAATTTCTGGGTTTTAAATTTTTTGTTTTTTTTTTTGCAGTTTTTGTTTTCATACTATGTGTTTTATGTTAAAAGTTCAGTTGAATCATAAATGTATTCATCAGAGATCTTCATAATTTATGTAAAATGATTTTAGTTAAGAAATTCATGATTGATTTAAAGATATGTTACTTTTGTTTTATTTTGCTTTTCCTTTCTTTTTAAACTAATTATGAATTCATTGTTGCATGCTGGCTTTTTAGTTTGCAATAAGAAAAATTGGTATTTTTTGACTGATTTTTAATGCTCTCTCATTTTAATGTGCGATTTGCCAATTTAATTAATTAATTTTTTTCATTTTAGAGTGTTTTTTATGTTAGTTTAGTTGGTATGGTAGTCTCTGCTGGCATATGGAGGAACTGGATTAACTTAAGTATTTGCTTTGTGCGAATGAGTCTCTAATAGGATCTAATTTATTTCTTTATTATATTTTTTATTTTTGAACGCTAATAGGATCTAATTGGCATTAAATTTTCCCCAGTTCCATATGAGACTGCGCCAGGCAGTACAGAATTTTCTATTGTTTGCATTTCAGGGAGATGGCTGGACCAGTGGAGGGTTTTTTAATTGTTGGAAAAGGCATAAAGAAAGACAACAGAGTGTTTTTTTTTTTTTGTTAACCAGAAGGATCGAACATGCCTAGTTTACTGTTCTTTGGAGTTGTGGGATTTCGATTTTTATATAAAATTGGTATTGTATTCTTTTACAGACATGTTGGTTCCCAATTGTTCGATGGAAACCAAAAAATCTAACCCGTTTGTTTAGTACTTGCTCTAGGATTATCATCTCTTGTTTTATAAATTTTTTGCTGTCTTGTTCTGCTGAGAATTGGTGATGATACTATATGGACCCTCCGTGGAATATAAGATTATGTTTTTTTATCGAACTTGTGATTTTGATTGGTACAAGAATTTTCACCAGTGGTCTATGGCTTCTAGGTAAATGCTTCATCTGGCATGGGTGTTGCTGATCACAGCAAAAGCACATACATGGAATTGCAAAGGAAGAATGTGCATCGTTATGTGATCTTTAAGATTGATGAGAAGAAAAAGGAGGTCGTTGTTGAAAAGACTGGCAGTCCAGCTGCGGGTTATGATGATTTCACTGCATCGCTCCCTGAGAATGATTGTCGATATGCAGTTTATGACTTTGATTATGTCACTTCTGAGAACTGACAAAAAAGCAAGATCTTTTTTATAGCATGGTATCTCTTACTCTTTTCATCCTCATTTATAGCTTAGGTTTTTGAGGTTATTATGTTTTTAAACTCCTCCAACCCTTCCTTGGTCATGCATTTTTTTTTTGTCATTATATTTTATAGCATGTTCCCGGCTGGTTAAACTGCACTTGCACGACGGCCTTTGTTTCCTATACATGTTCTTTATGCCTTTACCATAATAGATTAGGTGATCAGGACACAAATAGACAGACGCTAATATTTTATCCATGCTAATTTTGGCCTGTTTCGCGTAACAATTTCGACTTTTCGCAGAAGCTGATATATTCCATGAGTAGTAGTCACTGTTTCATAATCACCACTATCCAAGATGAATCCCAGTAATTTGTTGCATATTTTTATCTACATTTTTAGCATGTTTGGCTTATAAGGTGCAACTTCTGAGAACTGCCAAAAAAGCAAGATCTTTTTTATAGCATGGTATCTCTTACTCTTTTCATCCTCATTTATAGCTTAAGGCTTTTGAGGTTATTATGTTTTTAAACTCCTCCAACCCTTACTTGGTCATGCATTTTTTTTTTGTCATTATATTTGATAGCATGTTCCCGGCTGGTTAAACTGCACTTGTACGACAGCCTTTGTTTCCTATACATGTTCTTTATGCCTTTACCATAATAGATTAGGTGATCAGGACACAAATAGACAGATGCTAATATTTTATCCATGCTAATTTTGGCCTGTTTCGCGTAACAATTTCGACTTTTTGCAGAAACTGATATATTCCATGAGTAGTAGTCACTGTTTCATAATCACCACTATCCAAGATGAATCCCAGTAATTTGTTGCATATTTTTATCTACATTGTTAGCATGTTTGGCTTATAAGGTGCTTATAAACACATTAAGCTTAGCCAATCATGCTCGGTCAAATCATTCGACAAATTTTAGAGCGTACTCAGATGGAATACCTTTTGACTTTCTATATAATGCCTTTCTCTCCCCTGCCTGTGATAACATGAATTATTTTCACTTGACCCTCACCTAACTGATGCACCAAACCGCCTTCCGGAATAAAATGACAATGGGAAGGGGAACATAAATAAAGTTTTATACTAAGACAGAATAATATATAATATTAAATAATAGGATTTGCATTATTTAATAAATTCTCGTAACCCATAAAGTGAAGATGCTAACAAGTAGACGTTGCACTGGTTTAGGATAAACTGATAGAAGCATGACATAAGGAAAGGTTTT
Source organism: Fraxinus anomala (assembly GCA_903798345.1). NCBI lineage: Eukaryota > Viridiplantae > Streptophyta > Magnoliopsida > Lamiales > Oleaceae > Fraxinus > Fraxinus anomala. The sequence goes on from CAIGRN010052892.1 coordinate 8,471, forward strand.
ATACCAAGACAATATAATATTATAGTAGGATTAGATTATTCATTTTATTCATCATAAAATGAAGATGCTAACAAGAGACGTAGCACCGTTTTGGAATAAATTGATAGAATCACAACTTAGGAAGTTAGGATATGTTTAGCGTAGACTTAAAGAGTCTTGTGCGACTTTAGGAAACAAGTTAGAAGAAAGAGTGATAGAAACTAGCATGGCCTATTGTCGTGTTATGGATCTAATGCTTTGGATCTTCCAATAAATCTTGTAATGAATCAAATAGAATGACAGAAATGGATTCATGGACCAACCTTGAAATTTATTGAGAACACGCTTGTACTCACTTGACTGATCAGTTAAAAGAGTAATTATGTCAGATTGACATTTTACCTTCAGGTCTCCTTCTGTTTCTCGGATCCGTGTCAAGATGCTTTATGCCACGTCCAAGGAAAGGTTCCGTAGGGAGCTGCTAGGTATACATTATGAGATTCAGGCCACCGACCCTACTGAGATGGACCTCGAAGTGATCAGAGAGCGTGCTACTTAAAATCTTTTGCCTTGTGCAAGATGGTATCTCGTCTTGGGCAAAAAGTGCTATACTATAGTATTGACATAAACAAATGTCTTCTATTAGCAATTTTAATGGCTGAATCATGTAAAAATAAATACGACACTGGGAAGGCTGACTAGAAATTCCGACATATATCCCAGATTGTGGGGTTTATGCAATTCCTCATTCACATGATGCTTCGCAGACGAAAAATGCTAGGGATTGTGGATGTTGACAGTTTGACTGCTGATATATCATGTTAATGGTTATATTCTTGTGATTTATAGTTTTTTGTTCGATTCCTTGTTCTCATCTAGCTTCTTATAGGGATTATACTGCGGAGTTCATTTCAATAGGTTTGCCATGTGAACGATAATTTGCTGCACGGATGTGTCGTGTTCATATAAGCTATATGTAACTTTTATTGGCAACATACGTGTTTTTGTGTTACCATATAAACATGCAGTTCATTTCGTCTGCATTCCTCATGTTACTTATGAAAAGTTAAAACTCATTACGTATAGGCAATTAAAAAAGCTATTATTTTGAGTTAATTCACGTGATAATTGGATATGATGAGCCATGTTCCTTAATCATACATATTATCGACTTGTTTCATAAATTACAATAATTTCAAATGATTTAAAGATGTTAATGTCAAGATTTGCTCCACTTTCCACATGAAATTTCTTAGTCCGCTCCTTTATTCCTTTCCAAATATCAATTTCTTCTTTACTTTTTGTCAAAAAGCAAATAGAATCAAAGCCTCTCACTTTTTCAACAGAAATAGCACTAATTATACACAACTTTTACCATTCAGTCAATTAAAAAAAAAAAAAAAAAAAAAAAACTTAACCAAAAAGTGAAAATAAAAATTTAATGAATTGAAAACAAAACATAGAACTATAACTTCTACAATTGAATCTATCATTTTTCACCTCCATCCGCTTTTGCAGTTTTGGAATTCTCTGTCTTCGTCCACAATTGAAATATTTAAAGAATTGGCAAAGAAATTTGACATCTTTCCGAATAACTTTTGAAATCTTTATAGTTTATGTTGTAACCTAAATTATTTTCTGAGACCCCATGCATTTGATTAACATGCCATAAATCCTCCAAACCGAACTAGAGCTATTAAACTCCATTCTGCATGGGGATCGATTTATGTCCTCAAGTGAACAGGTCTACTCATATTCTTTTATTTATAACTTTGCAAAACAAAAACATATATGAAGCTTGATTACAAATAAAAATGGGATATGGTGGAGCCAGAAATCTATTTCAGTGAACTCATAACTAAGAATAAAATTTTGATACATTATAGTGTTGGAAAATTCCAACATATGGGGCCACACATGTATTTATATTAAAATGTGTGATGCTATTTTCAAAGATCAGTCAATAAAGTGATGCATTAAAGTTGATTTTGGACTAAAAGGGTATTGAATATCTAAGGAATCATGTATCAATTGGAAGATCATAACCCGTATAATTCAAGCAATCAGATACATCAATCAATGTAAGTTTCCGCTTTTAATATTCTCATTGATTTCAACATAGAATATGTAAATATGCATGTGAAAGGGTTTGATATAGTTTTGGATTGATAATCCATTTTCAATTTCCATCAAGTGGTGTCAGAGCCATTTCTATTGTTGAATATTTGAGAAATAAAGTTTTATGCAAATTCTAAAATTTAGGTTATTTTTATCTTCCTTCATGTTATGATATTTGGTATTATATTCCTGATTTTTTTCCAAAATTCAGGTTTAACATTAAGTATTTTCAATTTATTAAAAAAAATGTATTTGAAATCCAGACTCGCAGCGATTGCCGCCGGTGCAGTCGCTGCTAGCAGCGTGAAAATACTACTGTTAGCGGTGGCCATCACCCCCCTAGCCACATGGAGCCTTGGCGATGCTGGTTGGTGCCTCCAAGGAAGAAGGAAGGGGGATTCAGCCTTCAGTGTTTGTGGAATTGGAGGCGGGGGCCTCATGTGTAAATTCATTAATTTGGGGCCATGTTTGCAATTTTATATTAGGGTTAGGGTTGCAATTATAAAATGTAATTTTTTATATTTCAGACCCTAAAGTTTAAAGTTCATTCAAGTTGGGCCTTAAGGTTATGAGTTTTAATAATTCAGTCTCTAGTGTTTTAAAATTAATTAATTTGGGTCATTTAAGTTCTGAATTTTACAATTAAAGTCCTCAATGTTTCTGATTTTGTTCTAATAGGCCCCAAAAGTTTTAAAATTTTAAATTTTGCCTCTTAAAGTTTTGAATTAATTAATTTTGACCCCCAAAATTATAAATTATTAACCCTTTGGCTCCTAAAATTTCAAAATAAATAAAATATTTAGATTT
>CAIGRN010052901.1:0-25512 GCA_903798345.1 Fraxinus anomala
TGGTTTACATTTTGCTGATTATTGTGTACTTTAGTTGCATCTATACTTGTCCTAAGAAACAAGAACATCCCAGGTTCTACTGTTTCTTCTGATGTACATTTATCCCAGGATTAGTGTATACTTGGGGTGTTGTTAAAGTTCCTAATAGATAGTATAATTTTTGGATTAGCAAATTAAGCCACCGTTTGATACACATCCTTAAAAGAATTCATTCTTTCAAAATTCATTTTCAATCATATATTCTTCGATTAAATAATATTACATGTAAATCTATGATATTTTCTTATTTTTTAACCACATATTTTTCATTTTATCACATCATAAAATACTTTTTTTTTTCATAATGTGCATTAAACACCCTCTAAGTCTGTATTTAGCTTATGTTTATAAATACTCAAATCATTTTTTAGTCATCCATTTCAAGCTATCCACAAGTACCATCATTCATTCGTCTATCATAATTTAAATTGCTTATGAACACTGTCAAACGTGCTCATCATTCGATCCGTCTTGTCCAAGAAAAATGTAGCGTCTTAATATTCTGGATTTTTGTCCAAAATTCCATTTATTAAAATGTAGAATTACTCTGTCTTATATAATATCTCTGCTAATTATTTATTTTTTGTGATGGCAACATCATGGTATTAGTGCTAATTGGTTTACGTCTTTTCTTAGTCCATCGCGTTATTATGCATGCCATTACTAAATTATTTGTACTACAATACATTGAATTTGCTGCTGTCGAGGGCTTAATTAATTAATCAAATCACAAGGGGTCCGACTTGGACAGACCCTACCCCACATTATTAAGTGGTGTTTGGTGGGGATTAAAATTAAATTTTAAAAGAAATTTTTGAAGGATTATTCTTGGTGTACATAGGGGGCACCATAATGGTATCCATAATGGATACATGGTGCCCCCTATTGGAGGGGGTGCCGGTGGGTCCGCGCTCTCTTCAATAAGGAGGCACCATGTGTCCATTATGGACACTATTATGGTGCTCCCTATGTACACCAAGCACAATCCATTTTTGAAATGTGTGATTGAAAATCTGTGAGACCTATGACAGATATGATTAATATTGATTGTTTGACTTTGACTTAGATTAAAATCTGATTTTAATTGGTACCAAACAAGCTTTTAACGTGTTATCTATCTTTAAATCAAATTATAATTTAAAAAGATGAGGCCCTCCCTCCCATTGCGCATGCATGAATGGCTTAATGAAATGTTTTTCTACTTTTTAAATAAAAGAGAATAATGAAAAATGTATATTTTATTTTTAAAATTCACATTAAATTTTACGGGATTTGGAGTTTTAGATTTGCATACTAAATGGATGGAATTACCAAAGAAATGTAGCCGTATGATATGTTTATTTACGTACACTTGGTGTTTATTTGGTCAAGTAGTAAGATTTGATTTCTTTTTCGAGCGTGGTTGGCTGGCCCTGATCAAGCATGTGTCACGGTTAAGATTCTACAAAAACTCGATTGAAAGAGAGATGGTGGAAAATTCAATTATTGGGAATAAAAGCATTCGAGCAAAATAAGTTTAGATGTTCTAACTCTAATGCAGTGTCAGTATGTATCAAATATGCTTTTACTACTGTAAATTTATACACTTGATAGATAATGAAATAAAAAGTTAAATCCACTTTTACTATAGCTCAATTTTTCTTTAACCTTTACACTTTAGACCTTGTGTTATAATCCATTCAATCGTCAATTAATGTCGAATTAATCAATCAATTTGTCTAAATTTTTCTACTAACAATAATTAATTCTTGTATTGATTATATTAAAGAAGACCAAGCTTAGGTTATCTTCTCAATTATTTACTTATTTCTTGTTGCTTTCAAATGATTCAGTTCACACTAAAGAGGTCGACTTTTTTACTATTAAAAAATTAATTATTTAAAGTAGTAAGAATACATAAATCATAATAATTCCCTCTTTTCAATTAAAAAAAAAGTTTTACAATAAACATGGTCTACAACTAAAGGACAATTATTTTACAAAAAATATTATTTAACTACCTTAATTTCTTGAATCACATGGGCTGTCCCCACGTAACGAACAAAACCCTAGTAATTAATAAAGTTCTTTTAGCAAATTGCATATTTCACATATATTTTAAGCATTATAGAAATTTAAACCTGAAAAGCTGACTGTCTAATTGAAAATCAGAAATTAATTTAGAATAATTAACCAAATGTAACATCCATATCTATCTTTACTAAACATGGATTTAAGGAATCTAATTAAGGTTGTCAAATTTAATTTTGCTAATTGCATTAATTACTCAAAAAATATACAAAATTTAATTAAATGTACGACTTTTTGCAAGTTTTGTAATCTATTTTCGTTAAGACCGTTAATTATGGGATGAATGTTGGTTAAGATTCTGAATTAGGGCATAATAGAAGCAGGGTTTCTTTAGAAGGAATTAAAGAATATTTATTATGCGAGCTGGTGGTTAGGGGCGGCGTAGGCCGGCGGAGCTATGAGCTTTTCAAAGTCCAAGAGCACTTCTAGTTAAAAATTAGATGTTTACTTAAAATAAACAACTGCTTATTAACTAAAAATATAAGAATGATGTCCCTTCTCACAAAACGCGCGAGCCCATGCAAGTGGGGTGTAAAAGATTCGGCTTGTGGTCCCCACTTCCTAATGTGAGCGGGGTGTAAAAGATTTCGTATAAAAATTCGGTAAGTGTAGCATAATCCAAAATATAATTGCTCTAAATTCTGCTTTTATCGAAATTTTTCAATTTTCAAATATATTCTAGTTCTCATACACACCCATATATATATATAAAAAGAGAACAATTTTCTTCTGAATTTGTAAGATAAATTTTGTTCAGAGTGAAACAGCTTTATAGAAAGGGAAAAGGATGTCTTTTCGTGCATTGAAGTTACAAATCCACCTGAAATTTTGTACTTTGAATTCAATATTGAAGACTACTCGATGATAAAATAAAAACTATAAAAAGCAGATTCTAAAGGGGGAGAGGAACAAAGAGCACCCACGACGTCGTCCATACATATATAGAAGCACTAAAAAGAAAAACACTTTTTTTTTTTTTTTTTTGGGTGACTTCTTAAAAGTAAGTCCTTCCATGGAAAGTATAATGATAAGCAACTTTTGAATTTGAAAGTGGGGCACTTTTGTGATGGAGAAGCCTCCTGGGAATGAGGGATTTGGGTAAAAAGAACATTCAGATATCATAAAGCTTCTTCATGCCTTGTTCAATTTTACATTAATTTTTCTAGCCCTAGAGGAAGTATACCAACCTATTCTGATATATGAGCATTAATTTAATCAAAACAAGCAAGAAACAAGTTTCGAAATGGCTTTACGAAAATTTAAACACACTAAAAAAAGAGGAAAAATGGGTAATCGTAAAGGATTATTCTGCTTTATTGAGAGATAAATGAGCTCTCAGAGGTTACTAGAGCTCATTTATCTACCTCCCACGTATCACAGGGGGCCCGCTACGTTATGAGGACCCGTGTGGCCGGATAATGTTGCAAAACTCAATTGGAAAATCAAGGTAAAAGCATCCAAGGCAAATAGGCTATAAAAGTAACAAAAGGTAAAAGGGAAAAAAGAGGATGTGATGTACATTAGAGTGCGTGAGCAACAAAGAAAAAAAAAGTAATAATTGTCATTAGGGAAAAACCTTTTGAATTTATGCTTGGGTAGTGGGGCCCATGATATTTCATCTTTATTAGTTTACTTGTAATTTCACCAATCCATGTTTCTCCTTTGGCTTTAAAACAACGCATTCTTTTCTTCCACATAAAATATAAGAAAACACGAAAAAGCAAGCACTCATTCTTGGATTTTATGGTAGGGACCCTCATTTGCATGGTGGATTGGCGTTGCTTCCTTTTCTATCTCAACTTTCTTATCTTCTCAATGTCTCATCTCATCTCGTCAACGTCAACCCAAAGTATCCACTATTTGCCCATCCCATAATTGCAAATTCATAAAATTTATGACATGCCCACGTACTAAATATGCCGTATTTCATCGAATCTCATAGCTTCAATTCAAGTTCTTAACAAAAATAAACCAAGTTGTACTAATAAATAACTGACATGTGGGTTGGTAGCAGAGAGGTTAAAGAGACAAATGCATGTGAAAGCAAAGGTCTATGTAAGCCTCTTGTTTAGAGCTGTCCTGTCCATGTTTAGCTTTCAGTAATATAATGGGTTAGACCACACTTTATTTGAAATCACTAATCTTGGCCTCCCATGCCAAGAAATGACAAATCTATTTTCATGTGGAACATCAATAGCTCGGTCCACAATGACAATGATATACAAGATTAGATAGTACTGAATAGTATTAAAAATTCAATTTATATTACTTTTTAGTTCCAAAACATTTGTAATCTAATGTGGGTGGGTTGACATGTTTCTAGTAAATATCTCTATCAACTATGATACTACAAGTCAAAAGACAAATGATAAAACCGTGTCCTGACGATTAGGATGAGACGATTTTTGAGGCTTCAAACATTTTCTTTACTAAAGACAATAATTATAATCATGACAAGCCATCGTTACAACAATCATCATGGTGAAGACATACACATTATGGGAATTAGAGCTGTAAATTGGGTCGTGCCAGGTGTCCCACATCAAGCCACTTAGCCACACACCTTGGCCGGCATGACTCGGGGCACAGCATGGCATTGACACGGTTTTTATAACTTCTATTGAATTTAAAATGTAGGTGCATTGAACTTTGCATACACAACTCGACTGTGTAGGTAGGCCAACTCACGCCATGGCTTGTGATGGGTCAGGCCAGACCTTAAACGTGATGGGCCGCTTTGGGCAAAATTTGGCAACCTACATGGACTGCAAGGACTACTAGCTGCTGCTACCTTCCAAGAGTTGGACATGACAGATCTAAAATGATGATTCCCTAATGGATAAACACAATCCATGGTCGAGTGCACGCCTTTACTCTTTCAAGGAATTAAAACAATCAACTTTCAGACAGACTTGATGGCAAGCTTAATTTTCAACCAATTTCAAATATATGACTGACCACATTTGAGCATTCCTTATTTTATTTTTTTCCCTATGGTAATCCTAGACGAAACCAAATGGAAACGTGAACATATGTGCTCAAAAGATACACTGCCTTGAGGCATTTTCTGAAAAAATAAAAAAAATAAGGAATGGAATTCAGCATTTTATTGATCAACTTATGTGCTCAAAAGTAAATATAACGTTCCTTTGTCACACTCCTACAAGGGTTTTACATGCCAAGCAACATTATCCACAGGCAACGATTGCCCTATCCATAGACATCCACGGGATCAAAAGTCCCATTTATAGCCTCCCCACAATCACACGGGATTGTCAAATGAAGTGTTTCTCATACAAGAGGAATCAGACCTGGTGGAGTATCAAATGTGACGTCAGTTCCCCAATCTGATTTTCAAGAATCCAGCTCCAAGATGTGAGCATTAAGTATACTTTAGTCCCCCCAAAACAAGAAATAAGGAGGAGAGACAACGAGAAATTCTTTGCAGCAAGTGAAGTATAATTCATCAAACTCCATACAGTGGCAGAAAGATTTTGATAAAAGAGTACGCCAGTGCCCCTGTAAAGATATAGCTGTCGACCCTATCTAGAATCCCACCTGCTTTGTGAGTTATCATTAGAATAGATCCAAGTCTGAATATCAAAACTTCACACACAAAAATTATATATCCTCCCTTAGTATATACTCCTACATGAATCGAGCTCCAAATTGTTCATATGTTAGGTTCATTACTGGATAGTGGATATAAATTATTTTGGTAAAACTACTATTGTTTGATTAATTCCTTTTATAAAGTGGACCAAGCATGAGCACATAGTCATGTCATATATGTCTAGAAAGCGGAAAACTACAAAAGTGGTGTTGATGAACAATTAGTGAATCTCAGCTGGGTGTTCTTTACTCCAATCCTAGGTAATTTGAGTCATCATATGTTCTATTGGATATTGCCATTCCAAAATAGTCAAAAAGGAAATTGCGACCGATCAGGGTAAGTGTAGGCATGTGACCTAGGATAAGGGGAGAAACCTGCAACTTGACCCAGGTAAGAACAGGATTCAAGCCTGCTACATGACACGTAAAAAATGATTAAGATATGTAGATATTACCATGTCCGGGTATGAGAGATCCTGAATCTTTGACCCCCGCATCACGTTTGATCATGGATTCCGTCAGGTCACCAAAAAGAGACCCAAAGTAGTTCAGAAACCCAAATGCTACAGCACTGCCAATCATCCAAGAGAACTATATAAATTGTTGCAAATGGAAGCTTCCAAAGAAGAATTTTTCAAATTTAACATCTAGAAACACATTATTATTTCATTCTTCTATAATGAACAAGGTAACTCGAATTAGGAACAGAAGAAGAAAAGGAAACCCAGATGGGATGCTGGACTATGACGGGAAAACAAGGAAATAAAACTATGTACCTCAGGACAGATGTAGGCCAGCTTAGGGTCTTCGCCAATACAATAGAGGTCGCTATACAACCACCTAGTCCTGCAAGAGCTCCCTCCCATGTCTTTTTTGGGCTAATACTGGTCAGAGGTGTCCGACCAAAAGCCTGCACTTGAATTCGTATGAGGTCATATGTCCACAAAATAGTCATCTAGATTTGTTATATGATCACAAACACGGGTTGAAACATGAAATAAGGAAGTTACGGGAGCTAATTGCCATTAAGAAGTACAAAAGTAACTGAAATAGATACTCTACTTCCTATTGATATTTATGAACCAAGACAATATAGATATGAAATGAAGGACAAAATTATGCCTGAAAAGTGACATAAAAGATCAAGTTTACTAGCTGAACATCATGGGGTACAAATTAGAATTAAATATGATTGAGTTCTGAAAATTTTTGCTCATGACCAACAAGTCAAAGAGAGAAAAGTGTTCATTAGATATTTACACAAGTCAGGTTGAAGAAGCAGATAAACACTACCGTGAAACTAGAATTTTCCCTTGTACCTTTGAGGGGAAAGAACAATGCCTTAAAACTTTTCTCCTATAAAATGTGGCATTAAATCACACATATCTGGCTGGTCAAATTCAGTTTTTCACTGCTTTTCCTTAAGAGATGAATGACGCAAAACTAACAGTATAGGAGAAAAAATATTTATGGAATTTACCTTTCCCCAAATAAAAGCACATGTATCTGCTGCAATAATACTGCTAACTGAAATCAAGGTTGCCACAAGACCCACTGTCCACTGAGTTCGGCCACCAAGAAGAACAGGCCAAGATGCTACCACACCTGCCAAACATAGACTCACATCAGAACTCAAGTTTTTGCTGATATTTTGATAAACCCCCTATCCGGTTCACATATTTTAGAAGGCCCAGGAAGGAAAATGTAACGAGTGGAGGGAAGGAAAAACAGAATGAGGTGGGAAGGGAAAGTGGTTAGGAATCTGTTAAGAAAACATTATAAATAAAGGTAGTCAGGGAGGGAAACACAGGCAATTATTGAGTGGGTAAAGGAGTATCGTTGTTATCTTCTTATCTGTAATTCATTACATTTTCTTTCAATCAAGGATCTATTAAAATTCTGTTCTCTTTTCAGTTTGAGTCTTATCATATTTCCAATATTGAAATATAAAACAATAGATTTCACCATGTACTGATCTACAGATGAGTCAAAATATTTCACATGTGTCTATCATAAGTGTTGCATCATTAAGTTACTTCTAAGCACCCAATGCTTTAGGCTAATATTCTAGAACAAGAAAGGTAATCAAAATTTCAAGCAGAATTTAATAGAATCATGCACTATCTACACAGCAATGAGATGAGTCGTAACAAACTGAAAACATGCTTCAAGAGTTCTGATTAGCATTTGAAATAGTACTGCATAGGTCTAGGAGTTTCTCTTGCTCTTATTTTCATTTACTTCCATTTTTTTGTTCCTTACTTTTTCAATGAGATAGAAACTATCTATATGGTGCCACAGAGTTATCCATTGATTTCATTGATATCTTTATTTTGGGGAAGCGTCCTGAAGACTAGCATTATCTATTACTCTGAAGATCACCATTATCAAGAAGGTATGTTAGTCCCAAAGACTCATTTTCCGGAATGGATCAACAAAATTAGGACTTTTCTCAAAGATAATATCAATTTGAGCAAGTGAACCGTAGAAAGAAAACAATACTGCAGATTGTGTATAGGACCATGTTTCATCAAGACGAAAGTTTAGCTGAGCTAGATATTCTGATCCATGTGTATGTCAGTTTAATTTTTAATCTTTTCCGTGACTACAATTTTTTTCCTTCCCCATTTTACCGCTTTTTCTTCTCTGTTTTCAAAAACTGTCCTGTAGTCCTCTCAAGACAGATATTTTCATTTCAAAAGTACTTCTCCACAATTTGTCAAAATATTTACCCAATTATTAAGTCTAAACTCCAAACACAATTCCATGACCTCTGGCACTTTGTGTAACAGCAGAAAAAAGCAAGTGTTGCCTGGCATGAACATCAAACATATCCACTTATCTGAAGTGGTGAAATATAGTCTAATAACAATTTTTTGCCATTTGATATGCAGTTTTTCTTTTTCTATAATTACCATTTACAGACTCCTTCCCAGCACAATTAACTTGCACAGATCAAATAGGATAAGCTAGTAAAAGTACCAGGCTTAATTAAACAAATTAAAATGAGATATATCCTTGATGTGCAAGGACACCTGGCCATAAAATGAAAAAGTTATCAGCTAGAAAGTGAAAATAACAAAGACAGGCTATGTCTACAATAAGTACTTTAAAAAAAAAAAAAAACGCAGGATACTTACGGGTATTTAGTGCAGGAGCTGCTAAACCACATCGCAGCTTAACCCAGAAACAAGGAAGGTACCCACAATAAAATAGTCCAAACATGGTACTACTGAGTTGAGCAAAACGAGGATTCCCCCTTTGCAAAAGCAGGGCCATTGCAACGACAAAAGCGGCAGACGTCACAGATACATCAATATTCCCGAAGTATCTAACATAATGACAACCACCACAAATCAGCTACAGAAACTGTTAGAAACTTTACAGTAAAAGTTACTGAGACAAAATACAAAGAGGAATAGAAAATTGTCAGTCTTCTTTTTCTTTGAATTACAAGCGATTTGGCCCATTCATAGGGTTACAAACAACCATAAAAGGACAGTTATAACTACCTACCATAATCTGCCCTATGAATACTAACTATAAATTGTCATATAAAGACTTACCATAATATGTTCTATTAAAAGAAAAGGAAACTAGTGGACGAGGAAGTTAAATCTTCCATTGGAACTTTTCAACTGACAGTTCAGATATTCTACTAAATTTTGTTGCATGAATCAAGGGGAAAGGCAAAATTCACTGCGAAGTCCATAATCGTTATTTCACTCGTATTTGATGAGTGGACATTTCAATAAAGAGAAAAATCAAGGGGAAAAGCAAAATTCACAGCGAAGTCCATAATAGTTATTTCACTCGTATTTGACAAGTGGAAATTTCAATAAAGAGAAATGCTCAAGAACTCTAGTCAGATACTGTAACGATGCTATATATTTTTACATAAATGCCCACTTCTAAGTTTTTTATTTAACAAAATTTTCTCCGCAATTTTAAAAGTAGTGCCGTGTACTTTTCCTATTTTTATCTTGCTCCATCCACATTGAAAAATTATTTTTCCAAGAAGATAAGGACATGAGAGAACTGATAAAATTTTCAAAAAGAGGAAAAGTGAAGAAAGGGGACATGAATGAAAAAGATCCTTTGGGCTAGATCCATTTAAGTTGTTTCACAAAAGGATGCCTGAAGCATTAGCCTCTTGATAAGACTAGATAAGCATTCAATCCCATAACGAATTATTGGAAAGAAAACGAGCCAAAAAAAAATCCTCAAATTTCTTCTCATTCAAATAAAAAGCAAATGCACGTATTAAACTTTCCCTTGCCTAGACTATACTGTCATCCTTGTCCTTTCCAATGCCTCTAAACTTGGAGAATTTTCATATCAAAAGCACTAAGAAATACGATAGCCCCTTCGACATCATACAAACCTTCTCCATAACTTTATTGCAATAACACAATGCATAAACAGGTTATCATGTGTATTACTGAGCTGCAAACACTTAGACACATCGGAGATAGAAACTTGATAAAGCCTCAGCACCTACAGCATGTCATTTTTATTAAGCTTTTAGCAACAACCACCATGTCAAAAGCCTTCCTTATGAACTAGTATACATTTTAGAATTAAAGAATACATAAATAGATACGTTTGCTAAATTCCAGATCATTCAAGGAAGGAGAAAACATCACAAGATACGTTTGCTAAATTCCAGATCATTCAACTTGGAAAGTAGAAACATCCCCATATACCAACAACTGAGATTAAAATATAAATAGAAGCTCTAAAAGGTCATCCGAGGAAGAAAAGTAAAAGAGATGGAGCTGAAGAGCCACCCACCTCCACCAGATAAAAAAAAAACATAATTCAATAAAGTCAAGGAAACACATCATAATGTATAATGCAATTGATTCTAAATTCTTCTTGAGAATGGATGTAGCCCAATAGCAACTCAGAAATGTATGTTCGAAAGAAGCAAACCTATATTCATGATGAAAACTCGAAAGATAAGTGCAGATTTACTCCATTCGCGAAATCTCACGAGACTTGTAGAAACTTTTTTCTTCTTCCAGCTAAGATCGCTAACCTCCCTCCAACCCCACCCCCCACCAAGATCTCAAGCATTCATATAACTTAATGCCCCTATATTGATTATTTACGTTAAATCAAAAATTTGTATGGACACAGCTGGAAAATTCAATTACTATCTTTTAACATGAATAAATGCAGATTTAGGAAGGAAATCAAGCTTAATCGTGCTGAAAGTTGTGTCCAAATGATGACTACTAGAAGAACAGAGTGGAGTGCTGGTGTTCGAGAAGTATCAACCAGACATGCCTCGGACACATGGAAACATTATATGACACTCCACATGGGATGTCCTTTTTTATATTATATTTGAATTTCCAACACACTGGGAGACACAACCCAAACACGTTGACAACACAACAAGCATCATTTGGTAATTGTTGAAATATAAAATTAGGAAATTGCTAATTATTAGAGTGTTTCGCTAAATTGCATAATAAAAGAATGGAATACAAATGAAACCAGCTGCATTCACACCATTTGCCACTTAAGGGAAGCAGTGATGGAAAAAGATGGAAAAGACCAAAACGATAAAGACACAATGGCCAATAGAAAATTGAAATAGACCAACAATGGGAAATATCATATTTCAAACTAGCCGCAACATTCGGGTAATGAATCAAGTTATTACATTAACCTCTTTGTGCATTACCTATTGTTGACAGTGATTTGGAGTACCTATTACTAACTCCACCTACTAATTAACATCCTCGAGTTTATTTAAGTGAATGTTGGCTCTAGAGAAAGTCGATGCTTCTAGATGCAAAAGGAGATATGAAGGTCGACAGAGGAGAAGATACAAAAATTAGGCCAAAAAGGGAAATGAAAAAAGGCAGAAGGGAGACCAAAGAGATGACTGGAGTCTCGAGAGAGATTGAAGGAGGAGAAAAAGAAATATGTCATGGGCAATTGGAGATATAAAAAGGGAGCTGCTTTATGGCTATTTCAGCCATTTTATGGGCTTGTTACCAGGCTATTCTCAACTAGATCTTAAATGAGCCTAAGTTACAGCATTTCAGCTAGATTAAGACACTTTCTAGTTCATTGTTGACCAATTCCTCGCCATATCCAAGTTCCTATTTCTTTCACTCTGCAGCAAGGACACTTCAATTAGGGTAGTGTGTCCGACACAAGTCAATACCTACACTTTTCGTACACTCTACTGTGATCATTTTTCTTTTTATATTAGAAATATTATATATTGTTAATTCAAAGTTATTAGCAAGTAACAAATAGGTATTCATGTTTAAAAGATTTCAACAAAAAAAATTAATAACAAGTATAAAACTAAATTTATACTACATAAATGAAGAATTTTTAAGAATTTAATCAATGTGTCAATAAAGTGTCTTGACTGTACTTTTTTTAAAAATCGCGTGTCGGCGTATCCGACATGTATCGTGTCGGCCACACGTGTCCGTGTCAATGCATCATAGTTCTTTCATGACTTTCCATCTCTCATTGACAAATAGAGAGCTTTCTTCCTTCTTGCTTTAGTCATTTCATGCCCTTCCCAGCATGCAGCAATTTAACAGTGTAGCAGTGAAGAGCGAAGTGATTTTCTTTTATTAATCACAATAACTTTTGATATTCTAAAGGAGAGAATAAGGGTTCATAATTTTATATTATTTTAGCCAATGTGTCTCCTATGTCATCATGGCGTGTCAGCATGTTCGTTTCCACGCTTCATAGACTGCCAATACCCAATAGCAATTTTAGTGTAAGCTGGTACATTCAGCCCATGCGCAGAAAGTCTAAAGCTGGGGTCCATACAAGTTACTAAATGAAGTGCACAGAAAAACCAAAAGAATGTCAACTTCTCTTACAGTGTGAGTATAGGCATTAGAGCACAGATAACAGAGCAAACTCGTGATACATATCGAGGAGGAGGGGTCATTCCAGTAGCAATTCCACGGCTTCTGACCAGTTCAAAGTATTCCCTGGCACCAACAAATACTGCCACTGCAAGAGCCATGGTGAAAACCCATCCTCCAGCCAACACTACTCCTCCAGCAGAAAATCCAATGCCAAGCCCAAAGATAACCCTTTTCTTCAACTGACTCGCTTTCTGTTGATGTTCTGAATCTGAATTCTCCTCCACAGATATTTGAGTACCTTCGTTTACTTCCTACAACATATCCATCTCAGTGGTCCAGTTGTAATTCATCTGAATAACATTAAAGGGGATCATACTTCTTAAACATTGTAAAATGAACATTGAGGAATCCTCAATCAATGGTTTTCATCAAAGAGAGAGTATTTTGTCGATTTTACTCGTGTATGATCCATATGTAAACAACAGAATCTACAATACTATTTACTCTGAACAGCACAAGGATTCATCGCCTGCGCCATGTTTTATTGATTTATCTCGAGAATCATTTCATAGTTATGTTATCATCCTAATGCATGCGGTACTTGCCATTTGTTCATGTTTTTGCATTACAATTTATTCAACAAAAAGAAAGATGATAAATGCATAAGTAAATGTACGTAAGATAGATAGTTACTCACAGGTTAATGTGCACACAGAACATATTGATGTCTGACATTGAGATTTGCAATATTGAAAAATGACACACATCTTTTTCCTTCTTAGAAGTTAACAGCCCGAGAAAGCTCAAATGGTTAAAATGAATTTCTAGACTTCTAAATAGTTATATAGAGCCAATGGTAGCATTGAATTCTGAACCAGATTTTCAGTCTTAAAATTAAACATAAGAACTTTACCTTATCTTATAAAACAGACACAAATATATGTAGGAATTTTAAAATCCATAGGAAAAAAAAAAGCAGCATTAACAATGATACTAGTAAGCTCAAAACCTTCATATATTTCTTTTTATTGTCAATGTATTCTACTAACATCATTCCTCGAACCACTGTAGTAACTATGCAGTTATTCTAGGCTATCAGGACATGCTTGATTAATGAGTTAGTGAGTAAAAATTATATATTACGCAAGGGGATTAATGTTGTCATTAAACATTAAAATAAATATTGGTGATAATACAAGTATCCAAGTACCATTGTATTATGAGTCTCCTTTTTCTTTAAGTGAGTATGTTCCTTGCAGAAAAGTGGAGGAACAATATTTTGTATATAAACAATTGTCTTCCTTTCTCTAGCAATTTAGTGCTACTTCTTCACACACCTACAAACGTCATAAAGGACACATTGCGTTCCTTAGAAGGACACTTTGTACTTTGCACGTACCAATTGTGCAGAGAAGCCAAGGAGCCTTTAAGTTTTCCTACTAATAATTTTTGAGGCACTAACATGTTGGAAAGTCACAGATTGTGAGCACGAGCAGCGACATGGAAAGTCAAAGTAACATGGCATTAAGGAAGCAAATCATGCAATCGAAGTGCTTACATTAGAAGTCAAACCCCCCATAAACTAGAGAGTTAAATCGATGCAATTGGTGGTTGTGATAATTGGATGCATGTGATTAAAGGATATGACCGATTGGATATAGTAACTAGGCACATCAAACAGATGAAGTGCTTCTCTAATGTATGCAGTCTGAACAGTCAGATCATATCTGATTCAAACAAGTATGTTCTAATTGATTGGTGCCGAAAAATGTGGAATTCCAAAATCGATACAAGAATTACAATAATTATACCTTCAAAAAAAGCCCTCAAGTTTTTTATTTCACTCTGATCCAGAAGCATACTGTCAAAGCCTGATTCGCCTTAATGTAGTATAGTTCATTTAACAATGAGATGAAATATGTCTAAAAATTTAAAAGTGAAATCCTCATTTGTCTATAATTTCCATTACTTTTTATTTTCTCTTATTTACACTCCAGCTGAGTTGTACTAGTCTACAGCAATTAAGAGAGAGAGTGTAGAGTAATGAACAATATTTTTTTGAGAATACGTGGTTGAAAAGTAAAGTAAATTTCTTGATTTGTGTACAGAATATTTTATTGGATGACGTGTGGTGGAGAATTAGCAAATAATTTTTTGGAATAACGGTGACAAAACTGGCAAACAAACATCTTCCAAATCACTCATTAAATTCAAAAATTGAACATAACTTTTTTCTTTCCGAGAGTATTTACATCTAAGTATAACACAATAATGACTAAACACATAAAGCTCAATGCCGAAATCTTAAAATTAAGGGGGAATAGGCAAATATTATCGCATTTTGCAATATTAGATATTACCTCATCGATTTTTTCTAAGTCGTCAATTCGCTCCGGCTGCTCTGCTTTGGCCACGGCGGTGATCAACCGTTGGTGTTTGAATTTGACCAAGGTAGCCCGCGGAATTCTGAAAACCCCTCGAGGGCCATTACTATCAAATATTAACCCAAATCTCATACTGCGGTAATCGGGTCGGTTCAAATTGAGAGTTCTAGAAGTGAAGGGCCGTTGGTGACAGTGAGAGTAACAAGAACATGTAGAGGTGAGAGAGACCGGGATTAGATTGATTCTACCTAATTCTACTAATATTTGTGGAGCCATTGATGGATTTTTTATGAGTTAATAAGAGGGAACTAAACGGAATTAAGAAGCATGGCTGATTTAGATTGGGCGTCGAGCGGGTGGAGTGAGGTCAGTGGCCGCCACTTAGGGAGAGAAAATGCGGTGGTTTGCGGTGAGTGAGCAGTACCTCGGGACTTTAAACACGAAACGGATGAGAGAGGATGATAAGGCCACATGATGACAGTATATTAATGGTGACAAACAAACAATGCTCTTAGCTTATTTACAAGGAAATAATCAGAATCAAATTTCTTGGGGCAAAAAAGTCTTTATTATATAAATTAACATTGACTTGTAAATTCATGGTCAATAGATACCAAAACGGTAGCGTCTTGATACCTGCATTTACAATATTGTATCGTCACAATATTACCGTCATATATAGGGTTTCTTAAATATTACTTGTTTCCAAGAAAAGATAGAAAAAATCATGATTGTACGTTACGAAAGTCTTAAATTATTTAAATTAATGTGTAAAATTACACAATTCAAAATAATAAATCACTTTTTAATTATTTTTAAATAATTAGATTAAACAAGTCAATTTATCGTAAGTTTAAATACTACATCAATAATAAAAGTAATAAAGAGCACCAAAAATGATCACAGAGAAATCACAGCTAGGTAAAAATTTCGAACACTTTTCAGTCAGTAATCTATTATAAATCGAAACAAACATATAGTACGGTTCAAATCCGTTTACCCCGTAGAACTTCTTGACCTCGATTCCTGCATCTTCCTTGATCTTACTAGAAGTGCTCCTTCAAAACAAATCCCGATTCCTTGATTTATACATTAACCCTCCTGGACTGTGGGCTCCGACGCCGATCCCGACTCCTGATACTTTACCTTAGTCGTCCTGATTTTTTTGCTTCTGCAACAGTTTCTGATCCCTAACATCGATTTATCTTTGGTGGATTAGATAGTTTGGTGTTTAATGAAAAGATCTTATATGTTTTAATTTGTGATTTAATATGAAATAATATGGCTTGATCAACAAAATATATTTTGGAAAAATTTATGGATCAAGTAATATGCAGTGGTTGAATTTTGGAATAAATGAATGTTTTGGATCATCAAGGAATTGATTTCTATGGAATAAATCTGATTCAACACACTTTTGGATGTCTAATAGGGTGTATACTTATAATATATAGTATTTGAAATGAAAAGGAACTCAAAATCAAATTGAAAATCGAATGTTACTATCTTTGAATAACCAAGTAGCTCGAGCAACAAGTCAGCGATAGGCGAGCAACAGTTGAGCAGTTGTCGATATTTTTATCGTAACATTCTCTCCCGATATTCGATTGAGGTAATTCAAAATACATTGAAAAGCTACTCAAAGGGATACAATTCTTCTAAAAATAACCTGATTCAAATTTCAATATTTTCTATGTGAAAAATGTGTTGCAAATTGCGATTGAGAATTTGGAACATAATTCGTGTGAATCTTTGACACTTTTTAGACTTCTAATTACATTATCTTGATCATATGTGATATTGGACATCTTGAGCTCTTTCAAGAACTATACTATCAACCCCAACTCTTTTGACTTTAATTAGGACTCAGTAACTCCTATTTTAATTTTAATTACAACTGATAAACTCATAATACAATTCAACTAGAACTTGATTTTAACTAAGAAAATTGTTAATTTCAAATTTAGAAATTACTAATTATAATTTGGACTTAACAATCTTCTCCCTTGATATTTCGTGACAGAATCATTTATTCAAAGTCAAAAAGTCCAAAACTACTCAAAAATAAACTTTCTAATTTTTTTTTCAATACTTTGTCACCCTATTTTTTGAAACACATGGAAATCATAATACCACGTGAAAAGCAAGAGGAAATTATCAAAACTAAAATCATATAACTAAATTAAATAAAACACATAATAAAACACACGTAACATCAAAGCATCTAATATCATGTGAATTATAAATTTATAAATAAACTATAAAATTTCATATCAATATAGACAAAACACAAAACTATACCAATAATAAAATTCCAACAAATATATCAAATGACACCCCCTATTTAAATTTTAAAATTCTCCCACTAACTCATATAATCAACTTCATGAAATAAATACACATCTTTCCCCATTTTTGTCACGAATAACAAAAGAAGGATAAATAATAATTACGTCAAACACAAAGAGGAATGAGTGAAAAAAATATGCACGTGTATAATGATGCAAAAACGTGTGATAGGAAAACAAAAATTTTACAATTTTGAGACCAACTATTTTTTTATTTATTTTTTGAATTTTTCATAAATTTTTAACTTTATCATCATGAACAGTTATTTGTTTATTTATACATGCATATAGTTCATAAACAAATTAATGAAAATTTAATTTACCAATCATGAACTTTACTAGTACATGTGCACAAAATAACATGTCCATTAAAAAAAATATTTATTTTTTCGTTTTTTCATTCATTTTTTTTTTATATTTTACTTTTTAAGATAATAAATAAAATGCAAAACAATAATGAAAAAGTTTAAAGTGCATACATGAATATATAAATACCATGAATAATGCAGATACATATACTTAATTACCTACACAATGAGGTACAAAAAACGCTCTTACCATAAAGAGAAACACGAGCAATACCGCAATTAACAACATCACTTTGACATGCTACATCATTCCCTTTGATCCAAATCTTCTCAGACGAAAATGTAATCATCGTCAACCGAGTCATCAAATCAATCAAGTGACTCACTCGATTAGTCAAGAAACTCACACGAGTAGTTAGATTCTGATTGTTATTCCTAACTAAAGACTTATGACAATTAGGTCTAATGTGGCCTACAATACTACAATTATGACACGTATGAAAGCATTTAGGAACAATCCTATATTTAAAATTTTGAACCTCAGGCGGAGGAAACTTATGTTGTACCGATCATCGGACACCTGCATTCTTGGTTGTGTTCCTATTCAAGAACTCGCGACATTTAGATCTTATATGTCCTATCTTACCACAATGGTGACACGTTGGGGGATGAACCTAGTAGCAACTCTAGGTTTCAAGTTTTGAACATTAGGCTTTGAGGTAAGTACAAACTTATTGTTAGAAGATGAAGTAGTATGAGAATTTGTTTTATTAAAGCCTGCACATCTTCTATCCTAATTGTTTTATTCAAACATATTATGTTATCAATTTTCCTAGATCTTCTAGAAAAATATTGAAGTTGCGCATTTGATTTTTGAAGATCACTCATGAGAGATTTAACTTTAAATTCTAAGGACTATTTCTCAACCCTTAATTCATTCATTCATTTGGTAGACTCTTCAAGTTTAATTATAAGACTTTTTTTAATTCAAACTTATTCAGTTTCTTAAAAACTGATCTATTGACTTTATATAACTCAAGACTCTCCTTATAAAGCTAGTCATAAGCATCATAAATATCCATATCATTCTCAGATCCTATATCAGAATGTAATTGACTCATCTAGATAATTTTTGGGTCAAGGCTCGCAATTAAACTCTGATACCATTTGAAAGTTTTAAATTATTTAGACATATGTGGGAAATTACACAATTAAAAGTAACAAGTCACTTTTTAATTGTTTCTAGATGATTAGATCAAACAAGTCAATTTATCCTAAATTTGAATACCACAATCAATAATTAAAGTAATAAAGAACATCAAAGATGATCACGGAGAAACTCAAACTGGGTAAAAACTTCGAGCACTTTGTCAATCAGTAATTCACTATAAATCGAAGCAAACTTACAGTACGGTCCAAACCCGTCTATCCCGTAGAACTTTTGACTTCAATCCTGCAGTCTCTCTTGATCTTACTGGAGGTGTGCTATTTTAAAACAAATTTCGACTCCTGATTTATACCTTAACCCTCTTGGACTGTGTACTCCGACGCTAGATCCGGACTCCTGGTACCTCACCTTAATCCTCTTGGATTTGTGCTTCTATAACAGCTCCTGATCCCCAGTATCAATTTATCTCTGATGGATTAGGTGGTTTGGTGGTTGATCAAAAAATCTCGTGTGTTTTGATCTGTACTTTAATATGAAATAATATGGCTTGATCAAAAAATATATGTTTTGGAAGAATTTATGAATCAAGTTATATGTGGTGATCGAATCTTGAAATCAATAAATGTTTTGGATTATTAAGGAATTGATCTCTATGGAATAAATCTGATTCAACACCTTTTTGGACGTCCCAAATGATGTATACTTATAATGGGTAGTGTTTATGATGAAAAGGAACTCAAAATCAGTTTGAAAATCGAATTTACTGTTCCTCGGATAACCAAGTCGCTCGAGTGACAGGCGGATGATAGTTAAGCAATCGTTAGTATTTTTATCATTTTCCCTCCCAATATCTGATTGAGGTGATTCAAAATGCGTTGAAAAACTAACTCAAAGAGATACAATTATTCTAGAAATAACATTTTCCAAATTCCAATGTTTTTGTATGTAAAAAATGTGTTTCAAATTGCAACTGATAATTTGGAACATAATTCGTGCGGCTTTTTGACACTTTCTCAACTTCTAATTACATTCACTTGAACATATGTGATATTCTTGGACTTCTTCACGGACTATACTACCAACCCCAACTCTTTTGACTTTAATTGATTCAATAACTCTTATTTTGACTTTAATTATAACTTGATAAACTCATAATACAATTCAACAAGAATTTGATTTTGACTAAAGATACTGTCAATTACAAATTTAGAACTTGCCAATTATAATTTGGACTTACACATTAGATCTATTGGAGGTAGATTCACGGCTTTGAATATCAACACAATGGATACATCCGATCATCCATGTTCATACGAATTTTTAAGCTCCCGAACTAATTTTGAATATGTTACTTCTCCTCCTTTCAATTGACATTGTCCTTGTTCCACCCATTTTCACTCATCTGCACCACACAAGACAACAAATCTGAATCATTTCTATAATAAAAGCAGCAAACTTTGGTTTACGCATGCAAGTTCTAAATTGAGAAGTCACATTGGCAAAAAAATTCGGGAAAATTCGACATTTACGAACAAATTTATAGTTTGCAATCATTAACTCAAGATTTTGGTCAGCAAGGTCGATGTATGCCAAGTGACTAGACTTTCCCCAAATCTCAATATTTTCTCGATATAACTTAACCCAAAATTCTCAATAGTTATCCTGCAAACACAAGATTTGGCCTGCGTACTTGATGTTTTGCCACCACACTCGATATTTATCAATTAACATTCAAAATTCGATATTCAATTCTACATTTTATATTCGATTTTTCGACAATGACAACTCGACATTTCAATTTCAACTTATTCAATTCAAGTTCTCAACTCCGCATAATCGACCTTTCCGTTCTTACAACAATCTCGATGGTTTAGATAATCTACCAATTTTTAATGAAGATTTTTAATCAAGACTATCCATTCTTCAATGATGTGAAAGCAATTCAACAACATATTCAAACTTCGAAAATATATGTTCGATACAAAATTGGATGAAACCCGCAATGAAACTAAACAATTCTTAACCAAGTAGTAGAAATCACATTACCTTTTAGTACAAGTGAACCAAAAGATAAACTTGAAAGTTGGAAATTTCATCAAGTGGATCAAGTTCAAAAATCTCGTGATTAATAATCTTCCACACACTAATATCCTTTTGATTAGTAAACCTCATCTGCGCAATGTTTGATAATGGAGGGAGTGTCTCTGTAATAATCAAACTCATTGATGTCTCTAACATTAACCGTGTACGATAATTGATACCAAACAAGATAAATTTCTCTAGGTACGATCAAGCATTATAAATTATCATTTTATAAAATATTACAATATTTAGGTTACTAGCAACATGTATTGTGTGTCGTGTGACCAAAGGGGTGACTAAATTTTCTAATATAAATATGATAATACATCATAATTATGATCAGGGAATTGGTATAGGCGAAAGGAGTTGCAAGGACTGAAATATATCAGGTTCTGGCAAATTGAGTGGTGGCAGAGAGAAATGGCTGTAAGTAGAACTGCCCCTTCTAATTTCTTGCATAGTCAAAAGGGCAGCAACTGTATTCCTGAAAATCCCCTCTCCAGGAACTGTAATTGCTTCTCTTTTAGCAGGATGTATTCCTTGTTCTTGTGAAGCCGGGAAAACCGAATCTATGGTGGTTTCGCACTCTTTGACGAGCTTCGAAATGAGATCAGTTGTGAAAAATGGTTGTTCAAGGACTTTTTGGATAAACGGCAAGCGCAAAACACCACCAGTTCGTTTATCGTACTTCTTCAGTATCTTGGCCAACCCTGCAATATTTTCTCATTCGTCTCAAAAACAATGTCCCATATACTGCAGCTTAAACTTTTAGACGAGGGAGGAAGCATACGACTTTTACCAGTGTAATTAATGTTGCTGTAATTGATTAGGAGAACCATTTCTCCATGAAAATTGACGATGTCTTTTCTGATTTTTGCCATCTCCTCTTTGTATTCTGTCTCTGATGGTTTAGTCACATTTGGTCCCCATGTATCAGTTACTCTCTGTATCCTCTGTTGCAATTCCTGCATCAAAATCAACTATGAAATAGACAGCTAGTTGGTTTCGGCAATTTCAATCTTCTCTACTATAATTAAACATGCTATTCGATACATATCTTGTATCTCTGTAACCTGATTTTGATTGTTTCTGTTGTATTGTCTCTATCAGTAAAGCCATTTTTGTAGTCGGAGTGGGAGGGATATCCTCTCCTCTTGTGAACGAATCTACAATGTTAGCACAATCTAAATGTGGAGCCCACAAACTACATAATCTATTTGATATTATTAATTTCTTGCTAATCTTGACAAGTGAAGTAAATGTCCAATTTCAGAAAAAGTGCAGCCAAACATGATCAAGAGAAACATGTTTTTCAAATTCCTTATTTTACTGATACTGAACTCACTCTTATAGAATAGAAAGTAAATTTAACATAAAACATGTAAGTAAAGTAGTGGGAGGATGGATGACCTTGTGGCGAATAATGAAATCCTCTTCCTGCTCCACGAAGAAGGCATTGAATTTTTCGATCTCATTGTTCAAGCAGTACATGAACTCCTTGTCGGCCTTTGGAGCAGAAGAAATCAATCTCACAAGTTTCTTCAATTCCTTGTACGTCAAAAATTTATCCCGCCAATCCGGCAAACTCTGTTCAATTTGCCGCTTCAATCTCTTCCCGAACTTCATCAGTCTGCACCTGTGTGTTTGATAGAAAAAAAAATTGCAGAATGCGAGAAATGGAGGGTGGTTTTATTGGGGGTGAAAAGGAGAGAATATTTAGAAGGCATATGCTTGGCGTGATGAAGTGGCAGTTAGAATGAATCCCAGCATATTCGATTAACATAGACATTCGGTCGTACTTGGGACCCATATTGAAATACGATAGGGCAGAATTTTAATCGCACCACGAGATTATACTATTCAATTTTCTCCGATGCACTTCAAATTTTGAGTTTACCCTTTTGAAAAAGTTTTGTTTTACTTTTCGAGCCGACAATGATTAACTGGTTGAACCAGTAACTGGCTAACCTAGTGCTTTGATTGAGTCAGTGATCGAATTGAGTGTGATAACTATCGTGTTCCAAGATTTGGACAACGCATAAATTCATATGATTAATTCTAAATAATTTATCGTTAAAATGAAAATTCTATTTATCAATGTTAGAACTTGAATATAATATGATAATAGAGGTTAGAGGTGTGACTTGTGAGGGAGGCATAGATTAGTAAAATTATAAATAATTTCTGGAAAGCTATAATTGAATAAAATTCAAGTTGGGATTTTGGAAAAAGGATCTAAGAATCTCCCTCCCATACCAATGCCACAGGAATGGCACGTGACAGAAACGTTTTGTCTAGTCTTGGAATGGGGCTCTTTATTCAGCCCCTGGTCTCCCATTTTTTATATGTCATTTTCAATTATACGTTTTATTATAAAATAATATTATGGAGGTGTTTAATTGATATTATATAGAAAATAATATATTTTAAATAATAATATAATAGAAAACATGTTGTCAAAAAATAAGAAAAAGTTATTGATATTATGAAAAATATTATTTTATTTAAGAATGTGTAGTTGAAAATGAGTTTTAAAAGAACGTGTGTCAAATAGGAGCTACATGTAAATCCAAAAAAAAAATTCATATCTTTAAGCACACAATATCGAAAAAATCATTATTAATTTTTTTTTCCCCCTCAAAAATCTAATTTTAATGGAGCCAAACAGGGCTTAATATTATACAACTGGGACCCCACCCGCGGATTTTTTGGCCTAAAACCAAAATACACTATGCTTTTCCTTAAATTATCCATACTCCTGTCTCTGGATTTTTGGACCAACGCCAAACGGTAAACGTGACCACTGCTCGAGCTTCTCTGTGGATCATAATGAACCTGCCAGAAGAAGTATGTTAAGCATCACAGTCTTCTCCCAAATGAATCAAATATTTACAGAAGGGTTTATAATTTTCTCAAATCATATCATGACAGGGAGATTATGGATATGTTATAACTTCTTACGCTTTTCAAGGGATAATAACCCGTCGAATCTTCTGAAACGCAACCAAGCAAATCTGCTTCATACATAATTTTGCCCATAGTATCCATGAAAGTTCAAAGATTAGTCACAAGGTAAATCAACCATAGGCAGGGACGAAGTCAGGAAAATAACTTAGCGCGAGCACAATTTATCGATGTTGAACGTCGAGTTTTTGGTTATGAGTTTAGTAATAATAAAAATATAAAATGATNACCAGTAGAATCAATGCTAAAGTCAAAAACTTGTAAACCAATGGATATACCATATGTTTCTTTGACAGAACTAACTTTTCTGCAAGACCACCAAGGTCGTGCAACCCTTCAAACTCTTTGTTAGAGCGCATGTAAAAAATAGAAGTCTCAAGTTGATCATGAAGTACAATGAGATCAACTACAGAAAAATCTAATGGATAAAGCTCAGCAAGACGGATCAAGCTTTTCTTGTCAAAAGAAGAAAATGAATCTTGTGGACATAAATAAGCTACACAAAGGAATAACTCTGTATTTACCTTCGAGAAACGATTCTTAAAGTTGTGTATTGATGACATAGTAGAACGAATCTACTCGATAGCGATGAAAATTTGTAATTTCTAGAGGAATACGTTGTGGGCGACCACGAAATACACGACGTACAAACATAGCATCCATACCGGGTACATCAATATAATGATGTTGACAGAAAAAACATACTTCTTCCTGATGAGTGTAATTAGCTCATTAAACAAATACCTTTATATTGTAGTTTTTGGTTTGTTCTTGAGCACTTTTGAGCGTTTTGATATGTGTGTGTTCGTGTTGTTTTGTAGTTAGACAACTTGGATGAAAATGGAGTGGTTTGGAGCTAGGAATAGAGCTAAGATTATGATCATGGAAGGAGGCATGGATTTGAAGAGGAGGTGAAACAAGGAAAAAATGAAGCGAAAAAGAGGCGAAGAAGGCAAGCAAATATAAAAAAGTGATAGAGAGCTGGGCGTTGCGGCGCCCAGCCTCAGGAAACCAGCAGAACTGTTGGCACCGCGGTGCCAGCCAGTGGGCGCTGAGGCGCCAACAGCATTTTGACGCAACGCTGCGGCGCCGATTTTGGGCGCCGCTTCCCGAGTAAGAAAAAAAAGGGAATTTCAAAAGATTTTTGGCCAAGTCCTCTTCCAATTCGACTTGCAACTTTGGGGAACTATAAATACACATTTGAAGAACTAAAAAAGTGGGACTTTTTGGATGGCTAGAAGAAAACAAGGGTGGAAGACGAATATTGAAGAAATCAATTGAGGAAGGGACGATTGACACAATTGGGGGAAGAAATCAAGCGGAAAAACTAGTTTTTCTAAATCATTTCTTCTTATCCATCTTATTTATATTTAATTTGATAATGTCAATTATCTCAATTATGAACTAAATCTTTAGATCTAAGGTTTGATGTAATCGACTTGAGACGTGTTTTGATTCCTATATATTTAGTTCTTTTGGATTTTTCGTTAATTTATTTGTGTTGTTTGTGTATAATGCTTTTAATTAATTGGTCACTAGTTGAATGAATTGATGTGTAAATTTCGGCAATCGAGAGAGGGAAATTTAGGTGCGATCTAAGAACAACATAACCTAAATTTCGTAGATTTCGAGAGAAAGTACGTATTTTTAGGCTTATTTGAATTAAGAACCATGTGC
>CAIGRN010052907.1:0-12565 GCA_903798345.1 Fraxinus anomala
AAAAGATCTTTGTATGGTTTGAAGCAATCTCCAAGACAATGGTACAAAATATTTGATACTTTTGTTTCTTCTGTTGGTTTTGTAAGAAGTGAGTTTGATCATTTCCTGTATTTTAAAAGAGATGATGCAAATGCTATTGGTACTTTTATACTCTTATATATGGATGATATGCTTCTAGTTGGACATAACATGTATGTCATAAATGAGATTAAAAGATCTTTGAGTGCTGAATTTGAAATGAAAGACCTTGGACATGCTAAGAAAATTTTAGGCATGGAAATAATTAGGAAAATGCATAATAGATTATTGACTTTGAAGCAAATTGCCTATGTTGAAAAATTGATAACTAGATTTGCTATGCATAATTCAAAATCTATTTCTGTACCTCTGGCCAGTCATTTTAAATTGAGTAATGATCAGTCTCCTGTTAATGAATCTGACATTAAACAAATGAAAAAGATATCTTATGCTAATGTTGTAGGATCTGTGATGTATACCATAGTTTGTACTAGACCTGATGTGACTCATTCTATTAGTGCCCTTAGCAGATTCATGGCTAATCCTGGTTTAGAACATTGGATTGCTTTAAAATGGCTGTTGAGATATTTGAAAGGTTTTTCACACTTAGGACTTTATTTTAGTGCATGTAATGATGGTGTAATGCTTAAAGGATTTGTAGATTATGATTTTGCTAGAAATATTGACAATAGAAAGTCTACTACAGCTTATATGTTTACTTTGTGTGGAACTTGTATCAGTTGGAAATCCCAACTGCAACCTGTTGTAGCTTTATCTACTACTGAGGCTGAATATGTTGCTGCAACTGAGGCAATAAAAGAAGCTTTGTGGCTTAAGGGTTTATTGTCTGAAATTAATGAGTTGACTAATCATATTGCATTGACAGTCAAAGTGCTATACATTTGTGTAAAAACTCAGTTTATCATGAAAGAACTAAACATATTGATGTTAAGTTACATTTTATAAGAGACATTGTTTCTAAAGATGTTTTACTTCTTGAAAAAATTGCTACCCAATTTAATCCTGCTGATATTGGTACAAAGGTATTGCCTCTAACCAAGTTTAAGTCTGGTTTGCAAATATTGAAAATTGATACTGGCAATTTGATTGGGGCAGGTATTAATCCTAAACTTGATGCTATGAGGAGAGATCAATGGAAGTCGTGGCATCTACTTGTAGAGAGCATTAAGCTGTCTAGTAAACTACTGGCGTCAAGGTGGAGATTTAAGGCTATGATGCCAGCCCAACCCACTTAAGGGAATGATGATATGGCCTTTCGACCTAATAATAATGCCCGTTATTCAACTGAAGCGAGCTCAGTGAAGCACAAGCCCAATACTCGGTCCAGTAGGGAAAACGTGTTTGGCTTATGCAAATTTATTTGTTCTTCCATTATTGAAAGTGTTAGTTTCTCTGGACTATTAGATGAGTTTCTACCAATCTCGATGCCTTGATATTTTGTGGTATTCGAATGGTTTTCTAATTTTGATTCATTATTTCTCTCTCTGTTTCTCGAGGGTTTTTGGAGACTTTTGTGTTCTCTCTTTTCATCATCTTCTTCTACTGTGAGGATCTCTTAAATCTATTTCTTGAGTGTGATTTCTGTGTGAAATTGGGTGAAAAGATCAAGTGTCGTTGTTGGTAGCGTTGAGCTCTTCTGGTCCATAGAAGAAGCTTCACGTTTACTGTATATCGTGAGGGTTCTTAGGTAAATTTGGGCTTTACGATATTGAAACATAAGGGTACCTTATTCTGAGCCTTCGATCTGTGATCCTTTGGTGTTCAGTGGTATTTGAAGATAAACATTTGTAATAGGGTTTCGAGTTTCATTCGATCTGTAATATTTAGTTTCAGTTTTGTATAACATTTCTTAATGATTAAGGACCACTAATATTAGAGATTTATGCAGTCAGTGATGAGAACAAAATTTAGATTTTTAACCTTTCTGAATAGTCAATAACAAGAAAATATAAACTTTCAACATGAAATATAATTATATTGGTGCCGAGATAGGTTTTCATATGATTCAAATTACAATCATATCTATCTAAAACTTAAATGCCAAAACCAGGTTACATATTGGATATTAACTAAAGGCTCGTGTCCAAAACTTAAATGTCATAAAGAAACAACAGATACAATATGCTTGCTTGGAAGTTTTATTTTGACTGATTTTGAATGGCATCGTTTATAAGGGATTGAAAGAACTGACGCTTACTAGTTTTTTTGGGCACCGATTTTGAATGGTTTAAAAATCATCCAAAAACGTTGCAGTGTAATTTTAACTGTTATCTCAACCCATTAAATTGGCGGTTTTTGGTCGTTTATCAAATTCTCTTCTAATTTTTTCATTTATAAAATAATTATTTTAAACCAATGTATTGTGTTTAATACTAATATGCTAAATTAAAAAAATATATATTTATAAGCAAAAAAATTACATTATAATTATAAAAAATTGCTTATAAGTAAGATAAAAAAATATTCCTTGTGTAAAAATATTACTAATAAGACAAAATATCACTTATAAAATATAAAATCTTACTTATACGTAAAGAATTCACTTTTGTGTAAAAATTATTTAAAGGTACAAAATTAGCTTATAATTATAAAGTTTATTCATAACAAACAAAAAACATAAAATTTTATGTAAATATTTAACTTTTTAAATTAAATATTAACTTGTATGTAAGAAAAATTACATATAAGTAAAAACATCACAAATTAAAATTTTCATACAAAAAACTATAAACTGAAAATTTCACTAAGGGACATATAAGTAATTTTACATTTTTTAAAAAGCTTTCAGAATCGATGGATAAAAAAACTCTCAAGTATGGGTTGGATTATTTTAAAAATCGTTACTAAAACCAGTTATATCTGCTCATTAATGCTCAAAATCGATATTTTAAAAAACCCCGTAACTAATACCTCAGAACTCTCAAGCAGGCCCTTAGAGAAAGTGTTGTATTACATATAAATCACCAAACCCGACTTAAGATTGTCGGGGAAAATAGGTGATTTGTATGTAGCTTATCAATTAAAATAACAAATTTAAGCAAACAATTAGAAAACAATTTAAAAAAAAAGGTTACTTCCATATGAACAAGCACGAAAAGGAAAGAAAAAAAAACTTAGTTAATTCAATTGATGGGGAATTAGAAAAGAGATATACTACAGCGTTAAATAGAATGGATTTTTTGACATTGGGAAAGCCAACGGTGTCGACTTTCAAGCTAATGCTTATCTTAGCTGTTGAAAATCACCTATTCATGAAAAGCATTGAATGCGAAGAATTTGAAAGATTTGTTCATTGGACTTGAGTGAAGGCTTGGGTGATAGTGATGAAATTGAAGGAATGAGATTGGAGCATACCATTCCTATCATTTATGGAACGAAATGAGGTCGAGAGTGCAGAATTTGATTATATTGATGTGGCTACTAATTCTTTCCTGCAGTAATCTAATGAAAGATATATTGGGGGCGTTGGGTTTTATAACGTATTTAATAGGATCTTCAATGATTAAATTAGTATTAGGGTATTAATCTAAGGGAAAATTATGCCCACTACCCCATAAAAATAAGAAATTTGAATAATACTTTTAAAACTAATTAAAACATTTAATCACGTAACTATTACGTTCAAAACCCAGAGCCCCAAATCAAAACCTCCATTCCTGAAAACTCTCAGACCATAAGGAGAAAAGCTTCTATACTCTCTACTTTCAATACTTTCAAACTGTTTAAATGCTTTAAATGAAACATCCTGGTGGTGGCCGTGAGCCTCCTTTCCCAAGTCTGCGATGTCGACCATCGCTGCTTCGACGAGAATTACGTCCAAGAACATCGAGAAAGCCCCTTAGATTTAGATTCCCATCATAACCATGGACAATTTAACGTATTTTGTAGCTGAATATTCTGATTGAATTTTGATTTTTCCATGGGCTTCTTATGGTCTAATGTGAATTGAAGATTTTGCTTTCTTCTGATTGAATTTTGATTTTTCCATGGGCTTTATGGTCAAATGTGAATTGAAGATTTTTCTAGGAGAAAGTGAAGGGATCATTTAGAGGTTTTTTGGATTTGGAATAAAAAGTTTCGCAATGCAAGAGAGTTCTTTTAAGGTCTATTTACAAGTTTGGGATTATGGGAGTTGTTATTATGCAATCAAGTCAGTTGGTTTCTTTAAAGGATTTTTTGTCTAGCTAATGTTCAAATAACGTTTACATAATCTTACAATATTAGAATCTCTTTCAGTTCTTTTTCTTTCTCATAAACATTTTTGCTTGTATAGAAGGATGGGACGTGTATGAAGATGATATGCATTGAGTTGGTTGCTAATTGTTAGGTAAGGTAGTGTTATTTATTGATTGTCTAAAATTTAGAGGTATTGCTCTAATCAATTGCTGTTGTTGCCAGATGATATTGAGTGGCATTTTATTGGGAATTTGTAGATCAATGATTGAACTGATTATTTTTATTTGGAGGTATTGCTCTAATCAATTGCAGCTGTTGCCAGATGATTATTTTCCTAATCAGCTGAATATTCTCGCTTTAAATTATATTCGTTCTGTTGGAGAAATGATATTTGACTTTTGTTAATGCAAATTGATTGATGAATTGGTTTAGTCATTGAAACCTATGTACATTTGGAAAGTCGTAATTTTTTCCCTCAACAAGGGATCTAGTTGTTTGCTGTCCAGATGATCTAATGATTTTTTTTTTTTTGGTTTCATCTGTTGTATTTTCTATCAAAAGATACTAGTACACTGTTTCATTTGGATATTGTCCCCACTCCTACTATTTTTTGGTTCCTCCTGAATAATTGAGGATCTTGAAACTACGGATTTGGCATCAAGATTTTAGCTTTATTGCTTAACAAATATTCTTCTAGCTTCGAGTTATAAAACTATGAGTTCGTTGCTCAAAAGAAGTGAGTCAATGCTTTTGATATACATTTGTGCCTGAATTACAATTCTAGATGAGGTTGTGATCAGAATAAAATTAATGATTCATGTCTTGTGCTCTTCACTGTTCGATCAACTATTACAAATTCAAGTTGAAGTGGTTGAGTGGAAGAAGCAACAAACCAGATGGATGGTTTTCCGTCTCCTGTTCTTGATTGCTAACTAGCTACTGCTTTTTTTAAGTTATGTCACTTTTTAGCAGTTTTAGTCACCTTCTATAGTATTTATCACTATTTTCTATTACTTTTTTGGTTTTTAGTCACTTTTTTGACTAACAAAATCACTTTTTTTTTTTATAAAAATGATATTGTGTCACACTGTCACTACTTAATTTTATGTATTAACATCTAGGGATGTCAAAAGTTGCTCGTCAATTTTATAATTCTGGAGGCGTGTCATGGGATGAACTAAGTTGACTCTTTTCTATACAAGCCACTCATGATCTTGCATTGTTCAGCTCACACTAGCTCACTTGCGAGTTAGAAGACAAAATAAATAATTTTTTTTAATTAATTAAAGAAAAGAAAAAAAATCAACTCGCCTCACCAATGAACGAGTTGGTGGAACGAATAAGATTCAAACCACGTTTTTTCCAAAACAAATTTGCTCATGCTTGGTTCGTCCAAGACGAGCGCGAACCAACTCCCTTCATGGCTTACCCATTACCATCTACTACATTCTTGAACCTTAATTTTGCGGTAATCAATAAAAATTGCCGGTTCTAGGTTTATTAAAATATTACACTCAAAACAAAGAAACATAAATTCTTTAAAAGGGTAAATAGCACAAAATATCCCTACATTTCAATGTTATTGTGCAAAACGTCCATACATTTCATTTTTTGGCGTTTTCACCCCTACTTTCCACATTTTATTGGGCAAAATGTCATTTTTATCCCTTTTTTTTTCAATAAAAGACGATTTTACCCTCATATTCAAATAAAACAACAAAAAAGAGGAATAACCAATTGCATCCTTAAGTTTTTAAAAAATTACAAAGAAATCATAAATTCTTCACCTCCACCACTTTCACAACCTACCAAGTTGACACCTCTAGATTCACATAGCACCGCNAAAAGAAAAAGATGAATAACCAATTGCAACTATAATCCGTAAGTTTTTAAAAAATTACAAAGAAATCATAAATTCTTCACCTCCACCACTTTCACAACCTACCAAGTTGACACCTCTAGATTCACATAGCACCGCCTTTAGGCCACCATGCCCACCAGATTCCACGACCACCAACCTCGTTTCACTCTCGCACCGTCCTCCCTCTACCTTCAATGAGATTCATACACATTATCGTTTGGGTTTGTTGATGGTTCGATTGATGCTAATTTGGGGATTTAGTGTTGTGGGATGCATGAATTGATGGAGAAGAGTTTTGTAAAATGGACGTCGTCACTGTCGAATTACAGTATAATGATTTGAGGCAGGTTTGATTGATGTGAGGCCATGTATAGGTTCGTCGAAGTGAGGGGTAACTGTCGGTGGTGGTGTGCGATCGTGGGTGGCGCCGAAAGTGGGGTTGCCGAGAAGGGTTGTATGCGGCAGTTTGGTATTTTAGGCTCCAAATGTAGCTGTTTTCGACGAATTTTGTGACCAATATTGTTGGAGATGATGTTGGGGAGAGTGAAGGGAGGCTAGTTGTGGTGGAGTCGAGCGGGTGTGCTAGCCAGAAGGTAGTGCTATGTAGATCTATAGGTGGCAGCTTGGTGGGGTTATGAAAGTGGTGGTGGTGGTGGAGAATTTAGAATTTATCTGTATTATTTTGAAAATTTTAGGACTATGATTGCAATTAATTGTTTATTTTTTCTTTTCTTTTATTTTTGCTTCATTTTAATATAAGGGTAAAATCGTCATTTTATTGAAAAATGGTTGAAAATGACTTTTGCGCAATGAAATGTGGAAGGTATGGGTAAAAATGTCAAAAAATAAAATGTATGGACGTTTTACACAATTACATTGAAAGATATAGACATTTTGTGCTATTTACCCTTCTTTAAAACACAATAGAGAAACGGTATAACATTATTTTCTCTACGTGCTCTAGATTTCGCTCCATCTATTTGAGATAACAGGTTAATCGGTAATTGAATTTACATTTTCCCAATTGTGTATTCGTGGTTTGCTCAAACTGTAATATTGCAATTTGTATTTGGAATTAACTTTACTTTTTGATTTCCAATTTTCACTCTAAGAGGGTGTTTGGTAGAGATTAAAATTATATTTTTAGTAGATTGTGATAAAAGTTTTTAAAATGTGTGGTTGAAAAATTTTGAGACTCATGAAAGATATGGTTAATATTGATTGTTTTACTTTGATTTGAATTAAAATCAGATTTTAATCCGGACCAAATAGGAACTAAATAAACATTATATTTTTGCATTTTTATTGTAGTCTGAGTGTTTTACTTGGAATCCCGACTGTTCTAGGTATATTTATGCTGTAATACATGTAGATGACGGATGTGTGTTACCTTTTAGTTATTTTGCTCTTTTATCTTTTGAATAAGTGCTGAAGCAGATTTTTAGGGTTTTGAATTCTATTGCGTTATATTGAGCGGGTTTGTTGAAGCATAAAAAGTGAAAATAAGAAAGTTGCTTACTTTCATATCAGGACGAGTTATTTTCAAAATTTTCTGCTAAAGAGTAAGAAAAAGTAACTTAAAACCTGTTTGAACACAAGAAGTCTTAAAAGTAAAGTTTACTTAGTTTTAGCATAGCAAAACTTCTTGCCAAACTACTCAAATTCTCTTTGAGAGAGAAACTCAAATGCCTTTATCTGATGTTAAGATTCAATGAAAATCAGGCTATATGGAAGGCACGTGATTTCAACTGCTAGTATGTTTCTGATGTAGGCTTGATATAGGGACAGTGATGGGCAGTTTGGGCTATAAGAGTACACGAATCCTGAGCAAAACTACCCAACAGTTGGGGGTGTTAACTGCAATTCAAATTTCATCTATTTATTCTAACTGTTGGTGCATTTTAGATATATATATATATATATATATATATATATATAGAACAGTGAATGCAGTAATGAGAGAACAAATTGCTGTGTTGATCCTTAACGTTTCTTGTACTTAGTGTGTTTCTTTGTTTTATAGAAATAAAGTTGGGAAGATTCCTGTAAATCAGTGTTCTGTTTTTACTTTCTTCAATATTCTGCAATACTTAGTTTATTTCTGATTGTTTTCGATACCTGAAAGTGTAAATTCGTGTGTTGACTGATTGGGGGCGAAAAATCTCGACACCATCTCAAATTGTTGGAAAAGGCCATGTGACAATAGGGAAAATGAATGTTTTTATTTATATTTTGTTTCTATTTTTAATTGTTTTTAATTAAAGTTAAAAAAACCAATTTAGTCGGCATGAAATTTGTTAAATTAAGGTAAGATGTTTGACCGTTGATCAACTGATAATTTTTTTAATTAAAATCATTAGAGATCTTTTCATCGACATTTATTAGAATATTTTGAATTTAGATGCTACAACTTAAAGATTTGAAATCACATTGCAAATTTTTGAAAGATTCTAAACCTCCGTTACGATTTTTTTTAAAAATATATTAATTGATTTTTTTTACTTTTAAAGGCATTTTTAATTAAATAGTACTAAAATATTATAATATTTTTTGTATTTTAATTATTTATTTATCTAATCGAGGTAACTTAATTATTTTTATTCTTTTTCAAAAAAAAAATTATTAGACGAGGCGGGGGAGGGGATAGTAGGAATCGATGGAAACTCCCTACTGGTTCTCTTAAACCAAGTGAATTCTATGAAAGTTTTCAAGAATCAAATGCATAGTTATTAGACCCGACCCGGACATCGACCCAGATAAGGTATTAGGTCTCGAGTTACTGATTGAACTGTTTGGTCAATGATCGGACTGGTGGATCATTTCATAAAAATCTATTAAAAAAAAATTAAAGTATAAAATTTTTTTTAGGCAAAATTATATTTTAAAAATTATTTTTCACAAATTATTTAGGTCTATAAAATAAAATAAAATTTTTAATCAAAGTTTTTATTAAAAAATACTTTTAAAAAACATATATATGATTTATTGGATACATATAACTCATTGCAC
Organism: Fraxinus anomala; assembly: GCA_903798345.1. NCBI lineage: Eukaryota > Viridiplantae > Streptophyta > Magnoliopsida > Lamiales > Oleaceae > Fraxinus > Fraxinus anomala. Next base: position 9,086 of record CAIGRN010052907.1, read on the forward strand.
ATAAGAAACAATGAAGTACTCTACAACTCCAACGGTGAGGAGTCAATTGTTTTAAGACAATTTTGAAAATCGGTAAAACGATCAAGTTAACTCGATCAAAGCTGATTTTTGACCAAGTTGTGTGTATTCCTATTTAATTAATCTACCCAACCCGGACAAGGCCCATGTCCCCGGTTTTCCAGCCCGACCGGCCGGTCCGAGCCCAGTTTTATAACTATGGTCAAATGAATGCTATAAAAATCTACAAAAGTCTTTAAATAAAAGTCTACACGAGTCCATAATAAACTTTCAATAATTTTGTACAAATCTATAAAATTCAATAGAAATCAACAAATTCTGCAAAAGTCAAATCACCTAAAAAAAGTCTTTAAAATCTAAATTGAATACACCCCTAAATAAAGAAAAAAAAATCAAATTGTTAATAGCATTAGTTTCTCAACCCTTACATAAAGTTTTACGGTTTTCACTTGCGGACGAGAAACCCTGACATTTTAGAACACATTCTCAATGTTTCGTACAAGGGACTCCAAAAGTTTTTGAATAAAATAGACCGACCTTTGTATCTTACTAACATAATAGATACAAAAACACAGGCAGCGACGACCGGCAAACAATCTCAATTTCCAGACAGTCTACCTTTGAGGATACTTGATTATTCAGAATAAGAAGTCCAGTACATCAGCCCACTGCAAGAATATCATAAACATCGCATAAATCATCAACGGAGATAAATATCGTTCATGCAAAAGAATGTCGTCAAGTTGTTGCTTGGTGTGCGTGTGGGGTGGGGGTTTAGGGAAGGGAAGGGAAGGGGGCGTAAACCTGAATCCTAAACTGTTAAACTTCCAAGATCCACTGTAATTTATACGAGTTGTTCATTGACATTTAGGAACTCGGCGCTAAATTGAGAGACCGAGCACTCTAGAGCACAAGAAAGCCCACAAGCACTAGAGCATCCCCTTCCACCCCACCCGAAAAAATAAAAGAGGAAAAAAATCAAATGACCAGAAAAGGTAGGGAGGGAGAGCAATAAAAAGAAATTTGTCCCTAGAACCACCAAATAAATTATTCTCTGTCAATAAAAAACAAACCAAAAAACCAATAGTAAGTACCTGATTAATACAAACACACATTGAAAAACACCTGCAATTCCTGTCCATGCTGAAGGTCCAGATTTCACTAGCGCATCTTGTATCAATAGACCCACGGAAGCGGCCAGGGAGACGAAGGATACAACATATGCAATGAAAAGCCAAAGTTTGACCCTGCAATTTCAGGAGTTGAAACTGTTAAAAAATAATTATGCCACTTGTGAACCGAAAAAGATACTACAAACACATTAAAGCATTTAAGTGAGGTGCATACTGTGACGCATTTCCACCAAATTGCCATCCGGTTGGATGTACAAAATCATTGAAGAAGAGGTTAAGATAAGAAACATGTGAACGCACTCACTTTCAATTTCATTTTTGCTTTTTGGTAAAACGTTTCCACAATGTTGCCACAATGCCAAGTAATATAAAAACCAAAAGGAAAAACCATGAACTGGTCCAGTTATAGCCTAATTAAAAAAAAAAATTATTTAAAATGGGGATGAAGGTTGAATAAGTTTTCAGTTTCTCAATTGCATTGTTTTTGAAAAAAATTATACTCTTACTGAGAGATTCCATGCCATGTTATCTATCCTTGGCTTCATAGAACTATAATTTCTAGTTATTGATACATGTTATTTTTATATTGATGAAATAAGAATTATTTTTGACTCCCAATTCAATCTCAGTAGAAACAAAACTCTTGCCTCACCTTAATTTGGCTGGATAATTTCGGAATCACAACTCCAACAGAAGTGGGCTTTTTTAGCTTTTGGCTCTGAAATTCCTATTCTTATAGCTTACGGTCAAGAGGATGGTTTAATATCGGTTGACAAGCATGTCCTCGTCACTTCCCATTCATCGATCGAGCGAAGTGAATCCATCCAATGTCATTTTCTGATTCTTCACCGATCTGATGCATCTTAAGAAAAATCTAGCTACGTAGAGGTATGGTGACCGGATTCTGTGCCTTTTAACAAGCTAATATTGCAATACTGTGGCGGGGTAGCACCCTCAAAGATGCAGCCACTAAAGCATCTGAGGGTGAAAAAAAATTGTGCCACCGTCATTCTTAGACCATATTCATGACCAAGACATGAAGTACATTGGCATTATTGATCTTGGAATTGGCGTGAACATGTGTCATGGTGTTCAAGATAGAGGCATAACCAATGATGGTGCCATTAAGTTTGAAGTCCAAGTCTTGCTAGGAGTAATTAACTTCTCAGATTTCCTTAACTCCCACTGTGACACACTCTTGAATGGTTGGAAAATTGTGCTCAAAATTTGTACTATCATCATGCAGCTGCTTCTATTTAATACTTTCAAGAAAATTGGTCCAGTACATTGACATGCACAATCTTTGAAGGCTGTTTTCCTGGCTATCCTACCCAATGGATTGCTATGGTTAAGAGACAACTGATAAAGATGCGACAAATAATTCGAGGACTAATTTTTGTCAACCTAGAGAGAACGATGAAGATAGAAAACAGTTTGGGCTTGGCAATTTTATCATTTTACATTTTGGTTTTATTGCTTTTTTTAGTTATTTTATTATATTATAAAACTAGACTTAATAATTATTTTCCGAAAGAAGTTAGGGAACAAGGGAGTAGATATAATTTAAAATTCAATTAGGCTTTCTCTACATCTCAGCTGCACAGATATTGTGACGGATGTTTTTTGCTTTGATAAATTAATAAAATAAGAGTGTTTTCTCGATATTTGCCCAATTTTCGGTATTCATGTGTTGAATCAACGAGCTATTGGAGTGTTATTCATATTCCTCTTGATTACTTAAAAATTAGAAACATTTCTCGCCCTATTCAAGACTAAGCCTCCGTTTTGGCAAAATTTATAAATCATTGTACATGGTTAAATTTCATTTTCAACTACGCATACCAATAAACACGCAAGTACTATCCACTCATCTAGCACTCATTCCTATCTATGTATTAATTAAACCATTTATATATTCTTCGCAAACAGAGGCTATATTTAGATGAATAAACGAGTCTCATGCCTCTTGTCTCTAACAACTCAAGCTTTTAATCAAAAAATCAAGTAAGTGACTCAATTATAAGGTTCGTCGCCATCAATTTACGATGATTTGAGCATGTGTCATCTGGTTTGGCATATATTCAAGACTAAATTTAGATGAAGAAATGTGTCTGCTCTCTATCAGCTCAAATGTTAAATTTTTAGATGAGATGTTTGACGCGCCCTCAAGAATTTTTATTTTGAATCCTAAAACTTAACAAAACAGAGAAAAGGAAATGTACACTTCCTCCAGAAACTTAAGTAACAATAATCAAATTATCCCAAAAAGAAACGGCAAAGGAAAGAAGAAAATCCTAAGCACATAATGCTTCCAATACAAATCCTTCAA
>CAIGRN010052937.1:0-10080 GCA_903798345.1 Fraxinus anomala
TGGTGACCCTATGCGATCAAGTATGTGTTTATTGTTACTATTTGTAACCAATTTTGTGTTGGTTGTGATCGATTGTGACTTGAGATTAACTTGGTCACAGACAGTCACACTCAATACAAATTTGGTCACAGTTAGTCACAAATTTTTAATTTTCTGAAATTTTTAAGTCGTCGGAGCAACCACCGGAACTATCGTCGGAGCGACCGTCGAAATTGTTATCGGAGTGGTCGTTGGAACAGTAGCCGAAGAGGCCACCAGAGTGATCGTCGGAAAGTCACCGGAGTGGCTGCCGGAGCGATTGCCGAAATAGTCGTCGGAGCAGTCGCCGGAGTTGATGGCCGCTTCCGATGGAGAGAAAGTGTAGAGAGAGGATAGAGAGAAGAGAGCAGAGAGAGTGAGAATGATTTGGATTTGAGATTTGATAAATTGGGATAATTATATTATATTATAATAAATTGATTTAACACCTGATTTTTGAAAANAGAGAGAATGAGAATGAGAATGCTTTGGATTTAAAATTTAATAAATTGGAGTAATTTGTATTATATTATAATTAAAAATATTTAATAAATTGACTTAACACCTGATTTTTGAAAAGATTTTTGGAGTTTGTTATTTTTGAAATTTAATTCTTATATATAGGATTTATGTATTGTTCCCTTTTTCTAGGCTGAAACTAATATTTGTGGGCATGGCCTGTATTGCATTCTGTAAAGCTTTTAGCCAATCCTAGAAAGGAAAATTAGGCCCAATACGACGAAAAAGTTAGAAAATTGATTAATATAATGAAAACTAATTCTTATGGCCCATAAGTTCTTCATCCCGTAATTCATATGGTGAAAACCTTCAAAATCCTCAAAACTCCATGATGCCCCAACTTCATCACTAGCCACCCACACTGCCATTTGCAACCACTCCACCACCTGCCTCGCCAACCACCTCTAAAACAACCCATCATCAGACCAACGACTGCTCATCTTTTTTGATGTGACTATTTCTCAATTTCTAGCTTTTCTGTGATTCCTAAAAGTGTTTCAATTCTATGTTCTGATTATTATTGCAAACACAGTCCTTTCAATCTTGGCTGTAGATTATCCAGTTAAGAGAGTGGCTGTGTGTCAGATGATGAAGCCTCGATGCTTTTGTTTGATGCATAAAGTATTGAACCTGGGGCTCTAGAGTTCTACTATGAGAAAATTGACTACTTAAAAGATAAGGTTCAGCATACTTTCGTGAAGGATCGTAGGGCCATGAAGGTAAATTAGATGAATTCCTTTCTTCTACTGTATTTGGTGAATTTAGTGGAACTAAACTCATTCTTACACAACGTTTATGTATTGCAGAGAGTATACGAAGAGTGTCAAAGTAAGAATTAATGCTTTGGTGGCTGAAGCACAAAAGACACTAGAAGAAGTTTCAATTCTAGCAGAGTTTTCTTAGTTTTTGGTGGGTATTGGAGGATGGAGGCGAAAATGGTTTTGGAGCCTTAGATATTGGGGAGGTGGCGGAGAAGGGGGAGTGGTATAAAATGATATAATACAAGGTTTTGACTAGTGTTTTGTTACATTTTTTGAGTAGTTGTCGCATTTTTTAATTTGTCAATTTTTTTAGCGTTTGTCAATCATTTGAATAATATTTGTCCTTTTTTGATTATGTTCGTATTTGAGTTCATTTTTCTTCTGTTTTATGTGTAGTTTTTTGTGATTAGACTTTGGTATGTGGGTAGTAATAGTGGTGGCGAAGGAGAAAGCGGTTGTGTCGTTGGTTGAGTTGGTAGATGAGGATGGCAATGAATTGATTTAAAGATGCTTAATGTTTTGATTGTATTTTATCAATGAACTGACTTAAAGGTGCTTGGAGTGAACGGAGAAAGAGAAGGGATGTGGTCGTGTCACTTTTTTTACACACTTTATTGAAATAATTCCAATGTTTTAATTTGTGTTTTGTCACTTTTTTAATATTTGTCATTTTTTTTTAATTTTTATCACTTTTTTTAATGTGTTATTTTTTTCACTTCCTTGAAATTTATGTTACTTTTTTTAATGTTCGTTATTTTTTTGCCACTTCCTTGAAACTTATGTCATTTTTTAATAAAAGAAATTACATTTAATTTTAAAAAGTGACATTGTATAACATTTTTTATATATATAAAAAAGTGGCATTAACTTTAAAAAGCGTCATCGTGCCACCTTTTTTTATAAGTGACATAATTTTACACAGTATTTTTTACTTTCAAAATATTTTTCATATGATTTTTCAAAAGAGTCCTAATTTTAAGAGTATTGCCATTTGTCGAAAGGCAAAAAATGTGGGAGTGATTATTTTACAAAATTTAATAGAAAATTATTGGTTTTTTAGTACCTTGTTGCAATTTTTTTTCTTGTTTTTTTTCTTTGTTTCAAGCATAATTTAGGACTGTTTGATAATTTTGTTTTTACTTCTGCTTTCACGAGAACTTTTTGAGAAAACTATCTTAAGCAAGTTTCCTTTTGAAGCCCTTCTAATCAATCAAAGCATTTTTAGAAAATTATTTAAATTGGTTCAAAAATCAATTTTTTTTTTTTTTAATCTCATAAGCATCTTTTTGACTTTTCAAAAATCTTGCATAGCAAACCCTTAATAACCTTGAGCCAGTCTTGGACTTATTACCTATATCTAGAATTGGCTAATTTAGAACATTGCAATGACTAATTTAATGTTATAAATAATTCGAGTTAGTACTATTAGAATCGATTTCTCTAATAATAGGAGTTCAATGTCACAAATGTATATTATATCTTCAGTCTAGTGTTTAAACATACTATAGGAGCTATAAATGATGAATTTCAAAATGTATCGAGCTCTTTAGAATCAAAAGACCCACCTTTCAATTTGTTGGAATAAGCTTTTGTTTGTGGTGTTGTAAGAATCATAATTTCCTACAAAAAGCTCAAGCATACTTTAATTTCTCAGGCACTAGCTGAAACTAAACGAAAACGTTTCTTATATTCCACAAAGGTAACTAATTTCAAATATGAATTGCACAAGCGTGTCATCAAAGACATGTTAGGTGAAGTGAACAATATATTAAAAGAACAATTATAAAGAATGAAACGATGTTAAAATTTTATATGTTAATAGTATCAAATTGCTCGTGCTACTGCATATTTGAAGCAAAAATGGTATGAACTGCTTTACAGCCTTGACATAAGTATATCCCGAGTCTTAGCACAATCACATACACCACTGAAAGCACAAGAACAAAGAAGTTCATCAGCGATTCTTGATCAATATGAGAAGGAACGCATAAAATATGAAGGCGTCAAGCATTGCATGAAATTCATTTATGGGTCCTCTTTCTACTAACACAAGTTTTTAGACGAAGTGATTCAACATAACATGGACAGCCAAAGGTCCCAAGATTAAGCTGCCTCACCCATTTATGCGAAATGAAAACTCATCAAGCGTTGGCTAAAAAAATGGAACCTAGTCTAGAAATAACCATCTCCAAGGGCTTGATTCATCATCTTCACTTTCAAAGAACATAATAGAGCCCATGCTCGACAGCCATTATTTTCAATTTTTTTCTCTACATGCTCATTTTCAAACACACATTCACATTATAAAATATTCTGTACGTAAACCCAAAACTTTCTCGTACTTTTTAACCATATATTTTCCTAATAATAACTATTCAAAACTCCTTTTCCCCAAAACAATAGTTATCAAACAAGGGCTAAATAGGTTGGTAATTATGTAGAAGAACAAGGAATGCAAAACAAAAGGTATTTCTATACTAACCAAAAACTAAACCAAATTTCATTTGTTGTATTCTACAAAGGTGAGTAATTTCTCCAGATTAAATCAAATCCTGGTGACCATCTCAATTCATATACCTTAATATCCAAAACCACATTACTTATTTCAGAAATACTAAGCTCGTATCATCCTTCATCCTACACAGAAAGGCATATACAATGATCACAGCACATGCACTTACATGCTAAACAAAAAGCGAAAAGCATCAAACACGAACATCACATCCCAGAAATATCCTAAGACCATTCAGCCAAAAACACTATTAAATCAAAGGTAAATTAACAAATCACGTCATTCTTAAAAACCATTCTTAATTTAGGATATCAAGATCAAGATAGTATCTATATTCAAGCATGTTAGAGGTAGTTATTCGAGTACACAATTCCATTTGAAAATATTAGCAATGTGGTACAAAGTTTTCATTTCATAAGCTTGGAACTAGAAAATACTAGGTAATATCGCATTTAGTAGGTTACTTCCATAAGCTAAAAGACAAGTAAATATCTCAATTTCAAGGCTCAAATTATGTATATCTATTGGATTAATCCATATACGTGTAACTACATTCAAAGTTTTTCAGGGCATTAACATTATCGAGGTAATGATTCATCAAACTTGAATTGAAATAAACCAAATGATCATCAACTCGAATTTACACACCGATGCAGCAATTAACCCAAAACTTTCTCTAGCTAATCATACAAAGAACATCAAATCCTTCAAGTTAACATCATTCAAATCTCAGCACATTCTAACAATGCATAGACTTAGATAATTTCCAACAATTTGATTCAATGAAAAAAGGAATACACAGCAGTGGAAATATACACAGCAAGAGCAGAGGTCATCAGAACCACCAGTGCCACCACAGAGTGAACGGCCGACTTACTCCCACAAGACAACATCCCCAATCTAATCTGGATCACATTTACCATTGACAGCATCAGAAACAAGCACCCCATCACAGAACCAACGGCGGAGGCCAACATACCAAACCTCAACACTTTCAAATTTATATGGGCCCTGAAGATCTCATCCACATCCTTGCTATTCAACAAATTAATGGCCAATTTAAGGCCTTGGGCCACTAGAGAGGAAAACAGAAAGAAGCTGAAAGACACCACCTCGAAAACCAGGAGTTTCTCAGCCACATCGATGCCGGCATCGCAGGCAGATGGGTTTTCGAGGCTGTGCTGACCGGGAGTCGTCAAGGAGAGACCCACAAAGACTGCTATTGTAAAGAGGGAATTAACATTTACCAGGCCGTCTAGGGCGGTGACGTGGACGCTGGTGGTCGTGGTTGAATCTCCTGGGTAAGATTCAGATCTGCAAAAGTCAAGACAAGAAAAATCCCATAAAAAATTCTTGAATACATTTATGAATAATATACACAATACATTATATATACATATAGGGGACTTACTGAGACATGATTAGATTTTTGGGTGTAAAACGTGTATTTCTAGCTTGAAATTTTGCTGATTCTTGGAGGGTTTATTTCTCCATTTCCTAGTGTACAAGGGAAAGTAAGGGAAAGAAAGAGGCGAAAGATACCGATCAAAAAAGAAAGAGGCCAAATATGCTTTGCTTTTTGGTTTTGAGAAAATCACGTTTTGATGTCTGAATTCATATGATTGTAGTCGATGGTTAGTCAATGAATCAATCTGCATTATTACGGGTACTTGTATGCAATGAAAAATTGCACCATAAGTATCCAACTTATGATGTAACTAGCAAATCGGTCTCCAATTTCATTTTAGTTGTCGACCTTTCATGTTGGTGTACAAGTAGTTCTAGTTGATGATTGTGAACAATTTTCTGTAAAAAAACTCACGTCCCTCATTTAAAATCTGATCCTTCTTGGAATGAAACATACCTATGATGTTAAGAGGAAGCGGTGGCAATGGATGATGGGATTGAAGTGGTGGGTGAGTCGGTGAGGATTATAATATCGTTCAGGGTGGAAATCGATAGTGGGAGGTATCATTGGTGCGAAGGTTCAATGATGGCAGCCGGGCTATGGGTTTGTTTGTGGCAGTGTTTAGAAGATTGAGAGTGAATTGTGAAATATAAGATGAGTAAAAAAATTAGATTTTGAATTATAATTTAAGGTTACCCAGTGTAATTTCCTCTATTTATAATCATTGATTGAGGACAAGAAATTTGACATAAATAGCACCGGAAATAGTCGTACAACAAAGTTCGTTATACTCATTCGCGAACTTTCAGTTCTAACACTACATTTTGTGTGTGTCACAAACAAACATGAATAATACTTTTTTGTGGACTTTGATTGATAAAGACTATTTTTCATTTTTAAATTTTTTTTTTATTGCAGGTCGATGGAAACTTTGGAAAATTGAATTTATGATTTTCTTTTTAAGCATCACTTGCTCAAGATACATAATTTTTTTGTTACAACAATGTACATGCTTTAATTAGTATAGCTAGCCTATAATTAACATGCATGTACGCACGACCCTCGCACAAGACTACTTTGTATGTGTCAAGATAAATGTCGTATTAATGCACTCTATTTCTACCATCTTAAATTTCACATGAGATGATTGAACCGCATATTCAGGTAAACAACCCTACATTCAATATCACACACATTACTCGTTTGAGCAAGGGTGATGTTGCAAAAAGACACCTATTCACGACTGAATTAATGAATTCAGCTGGCACCTATTCATCAATTTTACCTTTTATAAGATTTTGTTTAAGGAGAGTTTGCCTAGAATTTAGGATTTACCTTTATCTCGTGACCCTACCTATTTAATGGTTGGAACGTGTGTTAATTCAGTCCTCAAAATGTTTTCGGAATACCAAAAATCATTTGCAGTATTGAGTGTATTCTCCTACCCATATGGGGGCAACAAGGTCGTCAATAGGTAGGCATATGACCTATATTATCAAGAAGTGCACTGATAGTATCATCGTATGCACGTATTGTGTAGCATCCTACTCATAAGTGTGCATATGTGCCGGTTGTTTTGGACTTGCTAACCTAAGCAAGGGGAGAAGGTTGACCAAGATGCAGGACCTCGGGAGGAACACGAACGGTCCGTGAAAGTTGGTATCAAATTTTATTTATACATTTTAAAAGACTCACAAATACTATCCACACGTTCATCACTTATTTATATCTATTTATAATTTAAATAATTTATAAATCCTTTCCAAACATGGTTTTAAGTATTATCAACATTAACCAAACACACCAAGTCCAATCCTCCAAACTATCATTGAACAAAGATACACTTTTTTTTCATCTATAAAAAGATGCACTTTTTAATACATGTCTAATCATAAATATTCCCATACTGATAATTGAATCAAACTTTGAACAAGTCGTGCTTACAGATATAGTACAAGAGTAATATGAGCAATTACTCAAAAAGGAATTTACATCACATGTGACAAAGTGAATAAAATTTCCGGACTATATTGTTCAATACCGTTCAATATGAGACATGAATACTTCGCGTTTTCACCTACTTATCACCCATTAATTGGGCAAAAAAACAATGAAACAAATGCAATAGAGTAGCAATGACATAAATTAGCAGTCCAATACCTACTAATACAGCCAATACTGCAACAGCAAATACTGACTCTCCCCCACAAGAAAGTACTCCCAACTTCACTTGAATAGTATACGCGATCGAAATGATCAACGAAATGGATCCGAATATGGACCCCAAGGCGGAGCCTAACAACCCGAATTTCAATGCAGCAGTGTTAATTTCAACTTTAAGATGTTCATTTGGACCTAAACAGTTCAACGAGTTGATTGTCAATTTGAGACTTTGTGCAACGAGGGAGGAAAATAGAAACGAACTGAAGGCAACAATTTCAAACAATATAAGTCTTCTGACTGTTTCGATGCCCACGTTGCATGACGGTGTGTTCCCGACCATATTGGTTCCGGGCACAGTAAAGGAGAAGCCGATGAAGATTGCGATGGTGAAGAGTGAGTTTACATTCACTATGCTATCGATGGCTGTCACATGAATGCTCGTCTTGGACCTCGACGTTGTGGGGGTTGAGTCACTTCTATTGAGACAAGATTTTTGTATTAGTAGAGTGTGCAATTAAAAAACATGCATCTTCATGCACAAAGAGGGCTATAAACAACTTGTTAAATATCAAGACAAGATTTTTATAGTAGAAGAGGTTATTCGACAACGCTCACAATACACATGTTAAGATATAAATCTCACGTGACTAGTTATCGACATATAGACCAACTTATATATATATATATATATATATATATATAAGAATTTGAAGTACCTTTTTTAACAGAATTGTCATTTTAAGGTGGAATCACAAATCTTAATACGGAATCAGTGTTCATTAAATTCCAACGAGCAAACTGACCTAATTAAGACTAAAAAACGAGCATATGAATTTTAAAATTGGACTGCTTAAAAAGTCAACCATCATGTGGGGACAAACATAGACCAACGTATAAGAACTTGAACGGTTTTTATTTATAAAATTGCTCTTTTGAGATTGAACTTAAGTCTTAATAACACACACCTATGTATACAGAGATTTATAGTGCAGATATATAGAGACACACTAAGAGAGAGAGAGAGAGAGAGAGAGAGAGAGAGAGAGAGAGAGAGAGTACCTGCTCATGATTGAATTAATTCGACTAATACCAGGAAGTTACAAGGAAGAGTGGATCGACGATTTACTATGAAAATTTTTGTTTGCATACAAAATCTTGAGGAATAAACAGACAACATAATCCATATATATAAAAGGCCTACCATTCATTCTATTAAGTTCAACCTCCACTTGCTCTGGATGTGGCATTTAACATTCATGACCGTACCTGCAGTTTGATGTTTGAGACTTGTATTGATCAAGTCCACAAATGTTTTTCCAGAAGATGAGAAGACCATAAAAAGTCTCGATCTGGTTGGCTGTCTTTATAACTTATTATCTGATTTTAACAGCAATACGGCAATAAGATTTAATACTGCCTAGTATTATCTCTTTAGCCTCCTGTTTGGTTTTAGCTAAAAATATTGATTTTTAGTAGATTTTGATAAAAGTTGACGAAATACGTAATTGAAAAGTTGTTAAAACATGTGGATCCCAAGAAATGTGTGGTCGAGAATGACTTAGAAAAAATGACTTTTAGGAGGCCAACATGCGTTTAATGTGTTGTTATATATGTAACCGGTAATATATATGGATCGTGAACAACATTAATCGTTTAAACTGCTTCCAACGACCCACGTCATTTTTGAGTCGAGCCNATTTTTAGTAGTTTTTGATAAAAGTTGACGAAATACGTGATTGAAAAGTTGTTAAAACATGTGGATCCCAAGAAATGTGTGGTCGAGAATGACTTAGAAAAAATGACTTTTAGGAGGCCAACATGCGTTTAATGTGTTGTTATACATGGAACCGGTAATATATATGGATCGTGAGCAACATTAATTGTTTAAACTGCTTCCAACGGCCTACGTTATTTTCGAGTCGAGCCTTTGGACTTGGTTGTTGGTAACAATTTAATCCAATGTTTACATCATAACCCAGTATTCATTGGGTATCAAAACCCAACAATTGTGACTCAATTCTGTTAAGACAATGGAGGAAATTGTTACAGGTGAAATGTCATGTTGCTTAAATATGAGAATAATAATTCACAGCTAATCTTACCAGTGATCTTTTAGAGAAAGAACTCCAAGACATTGTACTTAATAACGAAGATTTTGAAAATGGAAAGAATGCCATGTGGTATCATATATCCAAAACTCTAAGGAGTGATTACATCCGTTTAAAGTTCAAACAAGATATCATTTTTAAAGAAAGATTTGAGGTAAAAATCTACATGACGTAAATGCGAAAACAATAATCAACATATAAGAGTTATAAGTTTTTCTTTTCACAAAGTTAACCCTTTGGAACTCAAGATTCAATAGAAATCATATCATAGTTTATAATTCACACACAAATATATATAGAGTACCCATCCATGATGGGAAAATTTAGACGGATTTTTTTTTTTTTGTCCTTCCGTGACTCTGCTCCTGCATATGTGTACTCGACTACTCGTATATAGAGTTCATGTTCGTCATCCCAAAATATACGAGTACATTTGTTCTCAATATTCTATGCACGTACAATGGAAATATTCTTGGGATGCCTTTCCAGACCATGCGTGCAAGTTTCTATGTTTGAAACCTGCTCCCTACAAAGTCCACAAACACTGTTTAAGATATGAAGAGATCTTGGTCTTAAATTTTGAAGAAATTT